>JAADWR010000127.1:0-16570 GCA_023336345.1 Pythium inflatum | reverse complement strand
ATCATGTTGACGCGCCACTTGTCTGTATACCATAATTCCCGCGGAAAGTCCGTTTGTGCTGGGTCATAGTCGACAACGTACGAGCACGCGAGGTAGACTGGCACCCAAACCGACGAAATGAAGTCGAGCACGAGATCGCTGAGAAGACAGAGGAGTCGCTTGGTCGGTTGGTGCTTGACAGAGTAGCTGAGAAAGGGAGTCGACCAGCAGTTAATGACGAGCACTACCACGTAAAAGCGGTTGAGCATGCGTCGCGGCAGCAAGCGGCTCATCGTGAAGGCTTGGTTGGTCTGGAGTGAGGTCTCGATGAGCTCGCGCACAAGGAAGACGGTCTCAAAGTACTTGCTTTCGACGCTGAAGAGACCGTTGCCCGCAAACAAGCAAGCATACACGAAGGTAGGCACACGCTTGATGTTCACGAACGGCGACGTCGAGGTTTTCGCGTGTTTGTCTCGCACGCCTTCGATTGGCTTCACTTTTCGAGAAATCAGCCGGGTCGCATGACGGTACATGAACCTGGCTGTCGGCATGACGAGGAAACGGCAGTGGGCAGCTGCAACAACGTAGTGCGCGATCGAGATTGCTGGGAAATACTAGAGGGAGAGGACGAGCGAGTACAGGCCGAGATTTCCGATGAGTTTGGTGGGCGGTAGCATTTGATAGAGCCATCCGCCTGCAATTAAGTAGGCCGCACAGACGAGGTGGAGAATGCAGATGCCAATCCACACAGCCGCAAACGCCACTCTCCCGAGCTCGGCATAAAAGTGTGGCTCGGAACGCGCACTGGGGGCGGCTGCGACGCCTCGTACATCGTCAACGCCTGGAAGCAGTGGACCAGACGTTGGCTTGATATGGCCGTCGAGATCGGCTACAGTCGGCGACGTTGGCTTCATTTTGATGAAGAGTTTCGTTGTGTTCGAGATCACGTCCAGACCGTTCCATCCCCAGCATCCCAAAGTAGCACAAGTTCGGATTGCACCAAACCGAAATAAACTCTGTCACACATACGGCCAGCTTATTTACACCACTGAGCTTTCTCGTTGGCGATCTGGAGAGAAAACCCACAGCGTTATTCCATGAGACTGAGTCCCCATTGAAGAGTTCAAGTATGACCAGCTCGCACGTACCATCACAGCTATTGTGGAATCAACTCCCGGCGTTCCGACTTTGCCTGGCTTACTTCGAGGGAACTCACACAGGCTCGGTCTTGACAATCTGCTCTGCTTTCACTTTTGTTTCTGGCTGCTTCAATGGCGGATCATCCGAAGCCGAAAACCGAATGTGCGTCCTCGGTTTCGATGGCGTTTTCGTCTTGGCGACTTTTCGCTTCTTCATAGTTCCTTTCTTCTCCACAGGGTGGGTGCTTGGACGCCCCCTCTTCTTGCTGGGAGTCGATCGAGGACGCTCTACAAAGGCGCTCGTGGAGACGCCAAACTTCTCGAGTCGTTGTCGCATCGAAAACGATATCTGAAGCCGATGGCGGTTAGTTTCCTCGACTTGGATGCGCAAAAGGTGTACGAGTGCTTCCATCAGTGATGTGTCCACCTCCACACGCTCCTTGTACAACTCGCAACTCCGTTCGACGGTCACACCTCCGTTCTCGACCACCTTCTTCTCCTTGACTAGTTGTCGGTGACAGCGCTTGCGCCACGAGTTGACGACCTGCTGTGCGTCGTCCAGTTTCTTGTCGGTCGCTGCAAACTCTGCCGCCCAAATCGCTTGTCGATTCTCGTTAGCCAGCACAGTCCGCAAGTGCGCCGCGCACGACGTGAGGTCACGCACGCGCGTTGCGTCGGGTCGTTTCTCGAGCGCGTCATAGTTCCACACATCAACTGATTGGCGATGAGCCTCGTGGCAGGTTGAGCACACAGTCGACCGCAAGTCGGGCGACGTCACGACGATCAACGCGCGTGGCAAAAGGCGAAGACAACAGTCACAGAATCCCACTTCGGTTGACATGGCAGGCAGAGGCCGCACGAGCTGGCAGTGCACCTATCACAGTGAGCAACTTCTGTCACATCGGGAGCGGGCGGAGCGCCGACCACGAGGAAGTGGAACTCGGACGGCAGGTCTCTGTCACCATAGAGTTCCAAAAGCGCTCGTTTCCACTTGGATGGAATGTGGCCGAGACGTGTGCGTATGGCTTCGAGGCATTTCCCAATCACTGTTGCCCACGCTTTTACGAGTCCGTGGTCCGCTGCGACCTGCTTGTCATACAAAGTGCGAGTACGCCAAAGCGATGGCTGCGGTTGGAGAAGCGCGGCTTTTTGACAAATCCGGAGATCAGCTCTGTGGTTCTTCCACTCTAGCAGTAAGGTTTTGGCTTCACCCTTGTGCCGTGCGTACATGACGTCGTTCTCTGGATCCGCCTTGGCATTTTTCATCACCGTTTTCACTAGTGCACGAATCTTGCCGCCAACGTCCTCTACCTGTTGGATCCACGCATCGCTAATCGTTTGCTTGGAGGCGTCACAGTCGTCGACATCGATCACGTGGTTGAGGCGGCAGTTTCGACAGAGCGATAGCATCGCGCCTGACGGGCGATCGTCCAGAAACTCCAGCGGCAACATGCGGCGGCAGCAGTCGCAGAACCCTGGTTCCGTGCTGTGGGGATCAAGAGGTTCTGGCAGTACCAGGTTCGCTGTACACGCCTCACACCGCGTCATGACTTGATCTTCTTCCTATTTCTCGGACGCTGGGAGAGAAGGCTGCAGCTTTGCCTTCACCATACACTGGAGCACGCTGGTGGGAATCGGCACATTGCGGCTCGTTAGCAGTTGGTCGTAGATCACGATCCGCTGGATGACGACAGCCACGCGCTCACATGCGTGCGCGATCCACGCACTGTACAGCTCATTAATCACTGTCGCGTCATGACCCTGGGTGAGAATCTCCAATTGCTGTTTCCGGATCGCGCGGCGCGTGCGCTTGTGCGTTGGTTCGAGCGATGAAAGTTCTTGGAGCCGTGCGTCGGTCTCGATAATCGTTGCGCTCGTTGCGTCGTCGGGATCTTTTCGTAGCAGCACATCGAACTCCGTCGCCGTCGAGCGGAGCTGCTGTAGCGCGTCTTCGGCGCCGTGGGCGAGCGCGAGCTGTGGTGGCAGCGCAGCCACAAGCGTGTCATAGAGCAACGCGTTCGGCGACTGAGTGCACGCGGCGCAACGGCGGCAGTAGCGCATGCCCGGCGCACTCTTGGGGAATGCGGGCAGCGGCAAGGAGCGGCGACAGCAGACGCAACACCACATCGCTCTCGTGTCGGCCGACGGCGGCGGCGCCTCGAGCTCAGCTCAATAGCGCAGTGCTGACAGTGCGCTGACGACGCCACAAGCGACGCAAACGGCGAGACAAACGCGGTCGGATCCGCGGCGCTGACTGGCGCTAGATGACCTTCAAAAGGTGGCGTCACGTCGGCCAACAGCACGTGATTCCACGCGTGTACGGGCGCGAGAGGCACGCTAAGAGCCGGAGCCGAGTGTTCATCATGTTGCGGATAAAATCCTTTCGTCAGTCGCGCGTCGTCATCGCTCCCATCGCCGTAATCGAGGCGCCCATGATGATCGTGGTGAGAAATGCAGCGGTTTGTAACTTGGCGGGAAATTCGTATCTGTTAATAACGCATTGGTCTTCGATTCCCACAAATGGATAGACGAGAATGGACAATGGTGATGGAAGTTCGACGGAAAGCGAGTATTACGACGACGTGAGCGACCACGAAGCGAGCGAGTGCGTGTCATTAGAAGCGCACGCGTCTGAATTTTGTGCTCACGTCGCTCCGGCGGCGAAAGGCACTCTTGAGGTCGCACTACACGCCCAATTCAGCACGTTTCCGTTCCTTTACTTCCCGAGGACTCGACAACAAAGCCATCGCCACCAAGACCAAGTAGACGTATCAAACGTGGTACGTAGCAAGTTCACTCGCCCAGTTTCGTACTACAGTTGATGAAGCATCTTTATCCGCGTCGGTACGTGGAGATGCTGCTGAGACGGACCACCCAGCTTCAGTTCTGCAAGCACCGGTGACTGTCACACACCCCCAGACTATCACAGAAACGCAGACCACAATGCAAGAAGAATGTCGGCGTTGCGAGACAAAGCTCGAAGAAGTGGACGTGACGACTCTCTCTGAAGACGGCGCGACTTTGTTTTGCTTGTGTTGTCGCCGAGCGTTGCCAGTATCGGTGTTTGGTGAGTTTGAGCGCGCAAAAGACAACAAACGGCGCTGTCCGTCGTGCGTGGGCAGCGAGAAGGATGTTCAAGAGTCGCTGGTGAACGAGCTGCCAGCGCGCCTGGGTCTGTCGTCGCGTGTGGAGTGGTGTTTGGGTCAACTGGAGCGTCTGACTAGCGATCCGTCGGCGTCCCGTGCTGTGTTGTAGAGTGATCAAGGACTGTCGGGTCGTTTGACGGCATGGGTGAGGTCGCGCGACGATATATTGAGCCGACAACGAGCGCTGGCGGTTCAAGAGAATGGCGTTGCAAGTGTGGAAGCTCGTGAGGCGTTGTTTGAAGAGTGGATCTCGAACGAAGCCGAGTCGGTGACGTTGCGGATGGAGCAAGTGCTGTTGTTGTCGAAGGTTTTGGAGAATCAAGGCGTCACAATCACTTGGTATGTGTCGAAGTCGTTAGACCAGTTACGTCAAGCACTCGCGGTGTCGCCTGCACGAGCAAATCTGATCGAGTGTGAGACATGTTCGGCACCACTTGTTGCGATTGCTGTAAACTCAGACTCTCCCGGGTACTGCCATTGCTGTCAAAGAATGCTGCCATCATCATTGTTTATCGACGGCGAAGCCACATGTCGAGTTTGTCTGGGTGGCTTCATTGAGAGTCAAGAACCACCATCTCAATCGCGATCCACAACATTCGAGACCGCGTGGATTGATTCAGTTTGTCGTTTAGTGTCGACATTCAAGACTGAGTATGATGCTTCAATTGGTGTCGAAGCAGTCGAAGCCGGAGAACGCGCCAGACAGCGACTGCTCGAAGTGTTTGTGGAAACTGAGATCAACAAAAATGCCCTTGTTCAGCTTCGCCACCGAAAGGCGTTACTGCAGAAGACGCTGTCAGTCCACACGAGTCGGGAACTGTACAAGGAACGAGTTGCTGAAGACGAGCTACTGGTCAAGCGTCTCAGTTCGCTCCTGCTGTACTATATTGAAGCTATTGCCAAGAAGCGCGGAAAGCTCACTTTGGACCTTCAGTCGGCAATTGCAGATGTTCACCAGAAACGAAAACTGTCGGAGAACATTATGACCCACGTTGAAGTGACTGCAACACAAACACCTGCTTTTGAAGAACGGTTGAGTGCACCGAAATCGAGTGTCCAAACAGATATTGAAGATCTAATCTCGCTCTCAGAAGTTCCTTCAAGACGCGCTGTCGAGCCACGTCATCTAGCTCCAAAGCCAAAGCCCCACCTCCCACAAGGTCGAACAAACATCCTCTTTACACTCGTGGCCTGCTTGAGGCGCCACTTGCGTGATGACCTTGGGATGTCTACAAGGCAAAATGCCTCCCTCCCCAGATGTGGCAGCGGCAGAAGAAAATGTCGACTACTGGCAGCGAGCACGCAAGAAAGAACGAAAACGAAAACGAAAACTCAAACGAGTTCATGGAAAAGCGGGTGGCGACAACGGCACTGACCAACAACTTGAGCAAACATTGGCAGCGTTGGCGCTACTGCTGCATAAAACTCTGCGTGCGTTGGGCGGCCAACTCGAAGGATGGGCTTTGAGGATCTTAATCGACACGGACCTGTCTCAGTCAAGTACACAAGGATCGCCCGCGATTCTACGGCCGCACAAGAAGGCTAGGAAGGAGTGACACGTTTTGAAGCGGCCCAGTTCGCAAGGGTTCTTGTGGCATTTTCTCGTGCATCGCGGAGGCGGCCTATACGAGATACGAATGCAACAAGACAGAAGGATAAAATGCTCTCCGTTTTATTCTGCCTCTGGGGTGCTGGCTCGGCGGCTGTGAAGCCAGCCATGCCAGTTGTAGCAGCCACGCCAATCACTCTACCTCAAAAACTGACGTCGACGCCGACGCCAACACCGCCGGTGGCAAAGGCCGATGCTGCGCGCGAGATTGCTCTAGTCAACTTGCGCGCGCTTCAACACAGTATGATACTCGACGTGTTGTCCAAGATTGTCTCCGTTGCCAACTCCAAGATCCTGCATGTCTTCATCCCGCGCAAACACAGCGAGTACCACGGATACGCCTGCCCGCTCGTCGTACGTGGACTTGAAAAGGATTCAGCGCGAAGTTTCGCCGAGTGGGAACACTTTGCGCAACATGTGTATTTGTTGTGTCAGGATGCCGAATCGAAGAAACAAGGCCGCCAAGACGCCAAACAGAAGGTCGTCGAACTTCCCCACTTCGCAAAGACGCTGACGGAGACTCTGCGCAAGGCAAGCGTGAAGAAGGAAGAGACGATCATGAAGATGACACCCACTTCTACGCCCACGCTGTGGCCAATGTAGTCCAGCCTGGGTCGGTTGCGGTCCCAGCACGCCCGTTGCTAATCCCAGTCGTTGAATCCAAACCGCAAGTGTTGCCTGCGAAACCACCAATGACCACGCCTACACCAGCTATTGTCGTCGTGAAGGCCACACGTCGTCAATTTCTACCGGTTTAAGCAACTCACCTGTGGCATCAGCAAATGCATAGGTCTCTGCCACTCCTCCGACTACCGCCACTGCTGCGGATGTCCCAGCACTCGCTTCGACAACCGCAAGCCCTGCGTCTGGTGTGCCTCCTGCTACGCCAGCCACAACACCGCACCGCATGTCAACACGCTTGCGCCATCGCGAAAACAACGTCACCGATTCATGCACCCAGGCCGTCTTTGCATACGTGTGATATCGTTGAGGTGATCACGACTGCGATTGATCCCTCTGCTCAGCGCGTGCGTGAACATTGGCGGGCGATGGAAGGGCGATTGTGGCATTTGGTCACAGTTGAGTTGATGAGGCTGATGAACGCGGGGAACGTGATATTTCGGGACAAGAGCACGGTGAAATGAACAAGATGGATACTGACCTACGAAGCGCGATAATCATGCCGGTTATAACCGTTCTCTTCCACGACAAATCCAACTGCTCCTCATACCGGCCGTTTCACCATCGTTGATCGTGTTGCCATCCTGCTCGCTGTGATTGAGGGGGAGATGGGCATTGCGTATCTTTGCGCGAAAGGTGACGGTACTCTGTTCTCCTGAAATCATCAACCGGGCCATGCTTGAATCGGCGCTCTGTTCCCGTGCGAGTATCGCCTGGGCCATAATGTGATCCGTGCTCGGTTCTCCTCAGAATATTGCCTGCACAATATTGCTCCGGCATCCAGTCGCTATTGCCGCGCGACATCGAGCGTCTCTCGCGCTCATCTTGCCTGTGATATCGTGAACGAGATCGCGACCGTGACCGGGACCGTGACCGTGATCGTGAGCGCCGAAAAGAAGGATTTGCATGAGCGTCATGCGAACGCCGTGGCGAGCGGCAGCGGTTGTGACCCTGAACGACTGCTTCGACCGCAGCTACATCGACTTTCATGACTGCTGCAACAGTCTTGCGCATCTTTTGCGTCAGTTCAACTCCACGACGGCTCGCCAGCTCCAACAGCACTTGCACCAGTTCTAGTATCGACTCGAGGAGCATCGTGTCGGTCTCGATCTGCTCATTGTACAGCGCATGGCGCCGTTTCGCGTGCATCGTGTTGTTCGCCAGCTCTTGCGTGTGAAGGTCTTTGCGCGCCTGTCGCCAGCGCTCGACTTCTTGACGACGTCTCCTCTCTCGGGGAATGCCGATTTGAGTGGCGTCTCGGGTGTCAGCTTGAGCAAGCATACTCAGCAGCGTGCTTGCAATTCCCCCAATGCGATTGATTCGTTCGAAGTCGGGTCGCTTGTCGAGGGCGTTGATTGCTTCCGTGGACTTCGTCGACTGCGTTTCGAAGCACGCGAGGCAAAGCGAGACACGGGGATGCCAAGGGAGCTTCTTCGTCTCGGAGTCGTGCAGCAAAAGCTCACAACAGTCACAGAAAGATCGCCCGCCATATCCGGAAGGGGATCGTACTACGGCGGCACAACGGTCGCAAGTGTGTGGACGATTCGCGCGGTCAAAACCCTCAGTGATAGGTGGATGCCGCTCATTGGCAGTGCACGACGAGTTCACTAGACGAGATGCCTGAGATCGCGTGGCTGCAATGACCGGTATGGTCAGTTGTTCAGTCTCGCCTAAGCGCTTGAGCCCCAGCGACTGGAGAAACGCGACGACTTCGGATGGCGACGACACACTGCGCGATGACAACACTGCGTCGAGCACCATGAGACGCTCAAGGCGTAGCGACACGCGCTGTTTCTCGAGCGCGAGCCAATCACCGAAAAGTCGGCGAGCGACGCTGTAGTGCAGCGCGTCGTTGATGAAGGTGCGTCTCGAGCGACGCTTGGTACGCGGTTTCTCGCGCGTCCAGCTCACGGATTCGAATATCATTTTCGGCATGGAGCTGTGAATCGTCTGTTGGCTGAGTGTCGTAAAAGCGTACGGCTGCTTCGACTTTTGCCAACATCCTCGCGACATCGTTGGCGATGCGCACGTGACTTGGCAGCTCTGCGACTCAAGACACGATCAAGTTGAATGACGTTGATTCTCCACTCGCGAGGCATATCAAGCCACTTCCAGTTGTTCGGGCTTGGCTTCTAGTCACAGGCAGCCAGAGAAAGCGATGCTCTCACTCGAGCAAAACAAAAGGGGATTTCGTTGTCGGTATCTTCACGAATCGACGCATCGTCAAGAGTTTTCTCTTGCAAAAGGAAAATGATCTTCAGTCGATGCACTGCCGTGATTTCGTGGTTATTCGGCGATTCTCGCACCACGCGGCTGAATTGGAGACGCTCCATTCCGGCGGCACCACAGTCAATGGCGAGCGGCTGTCGATCAACGCGGGGGATCAGAGCGAGCTGGTGATCAAGAGCGTCACAGCTCCTCTTCCGCCACAAATCAACATCTCGCCATCCCGGCGTCCTAATCACCATCGTTGGTTGTGTTGCCTATGCTTTCCAGAACGTGGGGGAGAGCAGTATTGAGGATCTGCGCGCCAATGGAGTGGGTGATCTGCTCTCCGGAGATCATCGACCGGGCGAAGATAGGATCGATGCTCCGATCTCCCGCGATTATCGACTGGACCATCTAACCCCCAGTTTCTATTGTTGCGCGGCACTGAGCGCGGTCTCTCGCGTACGTCGTCTCTGGAAGGAGATCGTGATCGTGATCGTGAGCTCCGCAGATGAGCGTCATGCGAACGCTGTGGAGACCTGCTATGGCGATGATTCTCGACCCTTCTTTGATCATTCATGACTGCGTCGACCGCGGAAACATCGACTTTCAAGGCCGTCGCGACGGACTCGCGCAACGAAGGCGACACTTCCACTCCACGACGATTTACGTGTTCCAGCAGCGCTTGTACCAACTCCAGTGTCGACCCGAGAAGCGCCGTGTCGGTCTCGATCTGTTCGTTGTACAGCGCATGACGACGTCTCGCGTGCATTGTGTGTAACGCGAGCTCTTGTGTTTGTCGCCTGAAAAGGTCTTTGCGTGCTCGTCGCCAGCGCTCGACTTGTTTTAATCGGCTGCTCTCTGTAGGAATGCGGATTTGACGGCCGTTTCGCGTGCCCGCTTGGACTAGCATACTCGTCAGCGCGTTTGCAATCCCCTCGAGGAGGATAATTCGATCGGAATCAGGTCTCTTGTCGAGCGCCTTGACGGCCTACGTGGATTTCTTCGACTGCATGTGGAAGCACGCGACGCAAAGCGAGACACGCGGGTGCCATGGAAGCTTTTTCGTGTCGGATTCGTGCAGCAACAGCTCGCAACAGTCACAACACGATGGCGCGCCGTAACCTGAAGCAGAGCGTACCACGCCGGCGCAACGGGTACACTTGTGTGAATGATCCACGCGTCGAGATGGATCAGGTGAGTGACGATCGCTGGCAGAATCAACCTGCTGAGGCGTGAGCACCTTGAACCCCAGTGAACGCAGAAACACGGCGACTTCAGATGGTGACGACACCGAGTGCGCTGCCAAAACTGCGTCGAGTACCACGAGGCGCTTGAGGCGCAGGGACACGCGCTGTTTTTCGAGCGCGAGCCAGTCGTCGAAGAGCCGCCCCTTCTTTCTGAGTGTCGTACTTGGGCACTGCAGTGCTGCGCGTCGTTGATTGAGATGCCTGTCGAGCGACGTTTGGTAGACGACTTCACGTGCGTCTAACTCGCGGATTCGACTATCGTTGTCGACGTGGAGCTGTTCGTCGTCCGCTCGCTGGCTATCGTACGAGCGAACGGCCGCTTCGACTTTCGCGAGCATCTTCGCGACGTCGTTGGCGATGCGCACATGACGCGGGAGCTCTGCGATCAACGCATTGATCTCGATCTCAGTACACGAGCGGCAGCGCTTGGCGTACAGTGAGTCGCCTGTGAGAGCACGCACGGGCGCGAGTCGCTTGCAGCAAATGCAAAACGCTATATAGTCAGCAACATTCGACATCTCTAGTGCGTCAAGCGGCGCGAGGCACCGCAGACACGCGTCGCGTCGCAGGGTCTGATCGACCGGCTGGAGCGTGGCAAACGGCGACTCAAACGCACTGATGGCGAGCGGCTTTGCATGTGTCGAGATCGACGCGCTGTGGTTGAGCGGCGCGGGTAGTGCGAGCACATTGTTCCACGGCGTCGTGTCCAGTGGGGGCATGGAGAGCACGCTCTTCCTTGACAGCATCGTCGCTGCAGGAGTCGCAGCGCTCGCTCTTGATCTCAACCTTCATCGGATGTGAGACCGTCAAAGCAGATGGGATCAGCAAAGAAATCAGCGAGATCGGGCGTCCTGATTGGCTGATAATGGTCTGGACGTCGCATCCGTGGCTTGAGACTCGCAAACCATCGAGTTGGGAGATGTTGATCCTTTGGTAGCGATTGGCGGTTGTCGCCAACGCTCCCAGTCACAGACAGGTCAGTTGAGCCTAAAAAGCCAGAGAACGGAGAGCCCAACGAATGCAACAAAGACGATCATCTCCACACCGTCCATTGCTTTAGCCAACCAACATCAATCGCTAGTCGTGTCGACGTCTCTTGTCGCTCCTTCGGCTGTCATAATAGCGCTCTCGCGATCGCGAGCGTGAGCGGTCATATCGGCGATCGCCTCGCGTCGCGTCGCGTCGGTGCGTTCTCCCACTGTCATACCCGACGAGTCGCTCGGATGCCTTTCTGTCTTCTCTGTCGCGCGATCGTGAGCGTCGTCGGTGCCGTTCGTCGTCTCGATGGTAGCGTGAACGGGATCGCGACCGTGATCGAGAGCGTTTTCGAGCCTTGTCTTGCCGTGGCGGTGTCGTGGTTGGGGACCGTGGGCAACGCTGTCTGTCGCCAACAAAACCTCGACTCTTGACGCCTCCATCCGAAGTAGTAGCTGAGACACTAGTTTCTGCCTCGTCTTTCATGGCAGCAGCCAAGCTCACTCGAAAGTTCTTCGACATTTCGACTTGCCTCTGATTCACAAGCTCCAACAGCACTTGGGCGAGTTCAACATATGCCTCGAGGAGCGCCGTGTCCGTTTGGATCTGCTCGTTGTACAATGAGCGGCGTTCGTTCACGCGCATTCTGTTGATTGCGAGCTCTTGTGTCTGCCGCTTGCGTAGTGCATTGCGAGCTTTTCTCCAGTGCTCAACTTCGTGTTCGGCTGATAATCGTCGGCTGTCGGGTGTCGTGTCGGTTGTAGCATCGGAAGGCGCAAGCATACTCCGCAAATTGGCCGCATACGATCCGAGGTGATTGATCCGGGCGGCATCAGGTCGTTTTACAAGTGTCTTGATGGCCTCCGGGGATCTTTTCGACTGCGTTTCAAAGCACGCAACGCAAAGCGAGACGCGGGGATCCAACTCAGTCTTCTTGGTTTCCGATGATCGGAGCACGAGTTCACAACAGTCGCAGAATGATGGGATACCTGACCCCAACGTCACTGGTATTTCTCCGGCGCAATGGTCACACGTGTGCGTTGAGACTTCGGGTTGTCGAGCCTCGGAGATACAGTATCCGGGATCCTTCTCAGCGGACACTGGGAGAGCCAACGATTGAGCTGGGATTATGGTTTCTTGGTCCACGAGCAAAGACTTGATGTTCGCCGAGATGACTTGTATCTCGGTGCAATCACTCTCCTCAAATGCTCTGTCGTTGTCCACCGGTGCTCCATAAACTTGCAACGCATAAACAATCTTGCTGCGGAACTTTTTTGAGAATGCGAGTTGACGGTGATTCACGCGCTCCACGAAGAAGTGGAGGCGTCGCAGCGATGCCTTTAGCAGTGCCGCATCGAATTGAACTTGTTCGACATATAACGCACGTCGAAGCGCCACGTCTACGTTCTTGTTCGCCAGCTCTTGCACTTGTCGCGTGCGGAGGTCTGTACGAGCTGCTCTCCAGCGCTGGACTTCACCCTCGAGCGATTGCTGATTCATATCTGGTCCCGTGGGGTGTAAAGAGGTGGGCACAATGTCGGCATTAGCAAGCATACGCTGGAAGCTGTTTGCAAATCCTGCGATGCGATTCATCCAGTCGTAATCTAGTCGTTTGATCAGTGTCTTGATTTCTTCGGGTGTCTTTTTCGAGTGGTGTTCAAAGCACGCAGCGCAAAGCGAGACGAGTGAGCCGCTTCGTGAGCGACGTATGCTGCACCAGCTCGCAACAGTCACAAACCGATGACTGGCCTTTCTCCGATGCAGATAATTGCACGCCAGCACCACAGTGGTCACACATGTGTGTAAGACCCACAAGCTGCATAGCCTGTGCAGGTTCTTCGGCGGTGCCCAGTGCGTCAGCCGCATCCGCCACTTGCGACGATGAGTCTCGACTGGCACGGATCTTCGTTTGCTCGGTCGCCAGTCGTTGAGAGAGTGTCGAAACCCTGGCTGGTGCCTTGGTCGGACTGGTTTCAGCCGCTGGTGCTGTCAATCTCGGCCATTGATCGTCCACGAACGCTATCAACCATTCCGGAAGGTCATAAAACAGATATCCCAGCAGCGGTCGCACCAACCGGATGATCGGCTGACACACCAGTTTCCCTGTCGTAGCCCCAGCTTCCGTGTATAGCAGCACTTGCTTGAACAGCGCAGCCTCGAGTTCTCGAAACGTCGTCGCTTGCTCAGCATACCAGTGACGACTCACGTCCATGGGCGTGTTCCCTTGTCGCAGCACCGCGAGTTGGCGATATCTCAAGGCAATGGCGCGTTCTTTGTACCGCACAACGTCTTGTTTTGCTTCAGCCAGTCGCCCAGCAATGGTTTCTCCGCGTACAAACGTCGTTTGCTCGAATCGTCGCTCGAGCTCCTCAACAGTGTCGGTGAGGTCTCGGCACCAACTCGGGGCGAGCAGCGGTACGAGATTCGCCTCCGAGAGGAGCGAGGACCCGCGTCGTCGTTGGCAACACACGCAAAACGTGAGTTTCTCGTTGGCGCGAGAACGCCTTACGTGTTGGGCTGGCAGCAGCGCTTGCAGCAGTTGCAAAACCTTCAACAAGCGGCTTCTTCCCAACGTACGGCACCGCGGGCGGACTCAACAGCACGTCGCACTCTTCACACTGTTCCGATGTATCGTACTTGACCGCCATGGGAAACGCTTCGGCGGGAGCCAAACCGAGCGACTGCAGAAAGACAACGACGGCCAATGGCGACGGTAAAAAGTGAGCTCGCAGAAACGCATCGAACACGACGATGCGCTGGAGCTGAAGCGAGACGCGCTGTTTCTCGAGCGCAAGCCAGTCGTCAAACAGTCGATTGGTATCTTCGGGTGTTGTACTGGAATTGTGGAACGCAGCACGCCGCTGAACCGCATGAGCTTCTTGCAACGCGCCATAAGCGGCTTCCCGCGCGTCCAGATCGCGGACGCGAGCGTCGTTTTGGAGCTGAAACTTGGCGTTGTCGGGTCGATTCCCGTTACACGAGCAGATCGTATCCTCTTCTTTCGCAAGCATCGCTGCAACTTGAGACACTGCAATTGCTTTAAGCGTTGCTAAACACCGTGGACACGCGTCGCATTGAGAAGCGCGCTCACTCGGCTCGAGCGTGGCAAACGGCGACACAAAGACGCTTGGTTCGCTTGGCGTCGGCTGGATCGCGACGCTGTGGGCGAGCGGCGCCGCTAGTGCGAGCACATTGTTCCACGTCGTCGGACCGCTGGCATTCGTGGGTGGCTCAATGCGGCGCTTGTTGTTACTGTCGTCGTCGTCGTCGCCGCATGAGTCATATCGCTCGCTCTCGGTCTCGCTGTCCATTGAGGAAGTGAGACCGTGAAAATGATCCCAACCCTCATGACATCGCGCCTCGCAAGTCTACTTCGAAGGATATCGTTCGATGCCCAGGAGGGGGGTCGTGTCTGCCTTTAACAAACGTTGATTGGTTGATAGGCGGTCTCGATAGAATGACAGGGAGGATTGTGACTGAAAGTGAATTGTTCGATTTCGAACTTTCTGCGTCGGCGACATTTCTATGAAACAGCGCAGGCGTTTGGCTGTCCATCGGTCATAGTATGCAGAAGGAAGGAACAGAACCACCACGTCCTCCGCTCATGTGTCGGATCCATCTGGCCCCATACGCTCGTCGTCCCATTGGGGATGCCGGACTACGGACAGAGGGAGCGAGGACGTTCCCGGTACTCGCGTGGGATCGCTCAGTACACTTGCCGCGGCCTGACAAGTTCGATCACGTTATTCCGAGGAAGTGGGTCGCCCCAAAGAGCGGTCATTCTTACAACACCAGCAACGCGAAAAGGGTCTGATGATCACCGTCTGTTTCGATCCTAGAGAACGGATAGCCAACGATCGAAGACACCAAGAAGTGCTCTCGACGTCGTGCATTACATGCGATGATGACCATCGCCCGCTAGTCATGCCGATGGCTCTTGTCATGATGGTTGCTGTCATAATGACGCTCTCGCGATCGCGAACGTGATCGAGAGCGGTATCGGCGATCGCCTCGCGTCGAGCCGCGGTGTAGGGTTCTCCCATATTCATCAACTGCATGCCGTCGGGGCATCTTCCAGCCGTCGTGATCGCGTGACCTTGAACGTTGTCGAAGTCGTTCGTCGTCCCTATGATATCGTGAACGGGATCGCGACCGCGATCGAGAACGCTTTCGTGCCCTCTCTTCGCATGGAGATGTCAAGACTGGGGGCTGTGGGCGACACTGTCTGCCATCCGTAGCCTCTCGACCAGATTCCGGATCCTTGTCCTTGACGGCTGTATCACCACTCGTCACTGCGTCAACTGCTCCAAGGTCGTCGTTCAATACTGCGGCTACCGTCTCTCGAAAACGCTTCGTTACTCCGACTTGCCTATGGTTTACGAGCTCCAACAGCACTTGCACGAGTTCTAGCGAGGCCTCCAGCAGCGCCGTGTCTGTTTGGATCTGCTCCTTGTACAGCGCGCGACGAGCAGGTACACGCAGTTTCTTGGTTGCGAGCTCACGTGTCTGTCGCTTGCGGAGGGACTTCCGTGTGCTTTTCCACCGCGCGACTTCTTGCTCGGCTGATAATCGTCGGTTGTCTGGCGTCACACCGTTTTGAGAAGTGAGTTTGGCGTCCGATCGCGCTAGACAACTCTGCAGGGTCCCAGAACCGACACAGCACGATTGATCCGAGTGTTATCTGGGCGCTTGACGAGCATTTTGAGTTCTTCTGGTGACTTCTTCACGTGCTTTCGCAAACACGGAGCGCAAAGCGAGACGCGGCGATCAACAGGGTGCATCTTGATATGGGATGCTGGCAGCACGAGCTCGCAACAATCGCACAGTGCAGTGCTGCCTTCCTTCAATGCTGCGGATATCACTGCGGCACAGTGCTCACACGTGTGGGTCTGGTCTACCACTTGAGGTGCCTCTGGGACCTTCGTTCGCACATCGCTTCCCAGAACGCGAGAAGAATGAACGACGGGAACAAACGGTACTGCATTGCCCTTCAATGTTGTAGCAATCTTGTCGCGAAAGTTTTGAGACAGTTCGAGTCTTCGATGATTCACACGCTCCAGCAGCAACTGGAAAGTTTCACCAGCGCCTTCAAGAGTCCGGCATCGGACTGAACCTGTTCAACGTATAACGCACGTCGATGCGCCACGTTCACTTTTTTGGTCGCCAGTTCCTGCATCTCGCGCGCGCCGAGGTCTCTACGCGCTGCTTTCCAGCGTTGGACGGCTTGTTCGGCGGACAGTTGCTCCATACTGGTCCCGTGGTGGACGCCTTTTCGAGCATACTCCGAAAAGAGCCTGCGTAGGAGCCGAGGAGGTTCATCCGCTCGTAATCTGGTCGTTTGATGAGTTTCTTGATTTCGTCGGGCGACTTTGTTGAGTGGTGTTCAAAGCACGCGACACACAGTGAGACGCGTGGGTCGAGGGAGAGCTTCTTCGTACGGGACGCATGCAGCACTAGCTCGCAACAGTCACAAAACGATGGCTGGCCTTTTCCTGACGCAGTCAATGGGACTCCGGCTCCGCAACGGCCACATATGTGTGTTGGACCCACAGGTTGAAGAGCCTTCGCAGGCTTTTTCTCGGT
>JAADWR010000126.1:0-16612 GCA_023336345.1 Pythium inflatum | reverse complement strand
TAGGCTCGGAGATGGTGATGCCACTGGCAGACTGCAACTTGATCCGCTAACTTGCGGGCCGTGAGGTAGAGGCCGCGCAGAGTGCGGTTGTGTGGGGTTCGATAGGCCTTCATCTGCCGGACGATGAGAGCACTGTCGCCGACCACTTCGAGCCGCGGCCAACGGTAACGGAGCGCAGCACGCAGGCCCGTGATCAGGCCCTGGTATTCCGCTTGGTTGTTCGTGGTAGTGCGCTGGGCGTGGCTCATAGCCGCACTCCAGAGAGGTGTAGCGTCACCGGTGCCGCGGTCGACTCGGACATTACACGCGCCAGAACCACCAGGGCCTGGGTTGCCGCGAGACCCACCGTCAAAGAAGAGCAGATGAACAGCGTCCGTCGTCGGAGGTGTCGCTTGAGGCGTCGGGGGATCAGCATCGAAGAGAAAGCTGAGCTCGCGGACCAGTGGAGCGTAATACACCGGGGCTTCGTCTGAATCTTCAAAGCGGCGCGCGAGCGTAAGCAGCACACGTCGACAACTCGCTGCATGCACCGCGACGGCTGCCGACTCGGTCCAGCGCCGATCGGGATCAGCGTAACCAGTGCGCCAGCCATGAATGACCACAAACGTCTCGAGAACCGTCTGCTGCCAGACGACTTGCAGGGCGGGGTTTGGCCCAACTGGAGCATCGCTTGACGTCGGCGAGAGCTGTGACAGAGGGGCCAGGTCCCAGACCTTGGCAGGTGTGCGAGGCAGGAGCAGGCTGAAGACTGCGGTGAGGAAATCACTTGAGGTGGCCGAGGAATCAGTCACCCAGAGACCGAGTGACTGCCACCACGCGCGGACGCGGCGCCAGAGACGCTGCGCAGCAGGACACTCCCACATGATGTGATAGGTCGATCCGCCAGCAGAGCCAACCGAGGGGCAATGAGGGCAGCCGCGAGGCTCGTTGTGGCGGTCCCAGCCGGAGACACGTAAACCCTTGATCTTGTGATAGAGCAGGCGCTGGCGACTTGAGCTGTGGCTTAAGTCGTCAATGTCGGCCCAGTCCACCGCATCGAGTGCGGGTGCCAATTAATTTCTGTTGTTTTTTCACTGAGTTGCTGTTGTGCCTCGTGGAACGCTGATTAGTTGTTGCTCATACTGAAAACGTGTTGCCCTCGCCGAGTGCGCTGTCACTGTATATAATCGCTGGCGTATCATATTGGCGTTGGCGTATCATATCAGCGTTGGCGTGTCACAAAGTGTGACATCGGGTTGTGACTCACAACCCGAGGTTGATTGCGTGCGACAGACAAGTATCACTGAGCAGTCGGCCAACTTTAGAATATTGTGCATGGGAAGCCGGTGATCTAAAAGTGGAAATGCACCTTCTGGCTTGATCTAAACCGCCCACAGTCGTTCTCGTTCTGGAGGGGAAGAATGCCGCCGCCTCTCCCCTCGTGCGGCTACATCATCGTCGATCTCAACTTGCCACCAGAAGTGGTCCAAGCAGCGCTTCGCCAAGCCCGCGCTGCGACTACTTTCAAACCGATCTTTGCTGAAGTCGGCGGTCCCGACGATCCGTACCGCCTGCAGGCGCGTGTCACCCCGCCGTCAGCGGCACTCAAGGCCGTACAGAAGGCACTATGCGAAGTCTGCGCGTGCTTCAGCGCCTTCTGGACGCCGGGGGTGTTCTCATTTATGCACTCGCTCCCAAACGGCCCAATGCAAGCGCCACATCGCGATTTCACGCCGGAGGACATCCAGCGAGCAAAGTCAATTGACAACGACTGCATCCCCGGGTCTGCCATTGTGGCATTGGAGCCCGGAACATTCCTCCGAGTGTTCGACGGCTTGCTTCGATGTGACAAACGCAAAGAAACAGAAGCTGCGCCCCATTCCACAAGGATTCTGCGCCTTTTTCCGTGGTGACCTCATTCACAGTGGCGCAACCTACAAACAGGACAACTACCGTTTACACTGCTATTTGACTGTCGGGGACGCGCGATGGAAGCCGGGCTTTGTCCATAATGCTCGTCCGCGGGATTTCTTTTGCGAGTACTGCAAAGACTTTGAAGACGAGAGCTCCGCGAAGGCGCGGCACAGAATGACATGCTCCAAAAACCCGGCTGCAAAACGCAACATAGCCAAGCGTCGTGACCGCGAGAAAGGGTTGTACACGTGTGATGTGTGCGAAAAGACGTACCACACCGCCGGCGGGCTGCGTAGACACAAGAAGAAGCATTAGCGCATTAAATCAGTGAATGAGATTGACTTGGCGGCAACACGTGACCTTTTGTGAGTCTCAAAATGACTTTTCTCTGTAAAAAATGATATATCTCTAACTTCAACATAGATGGTGTTTGGGAGCACATGCATATATTTTTGTGTGTTTTAGCTCAGTGATTGCCCCCTGTTTGTCCTACTCGTCGGTAAACATGCACACGACCATCGACGAGGGTATGCCGTATATAACATGAAGACGTCTGGTTAAACCCACCAGTGCAGGGTCAGCCAGTCACCTGCAGACCAAGGGCACGAGCTCGGCGGACTGCGTGCGCAAGCTCCTCTGCCTCGTAGTCGCGCATATCCCCAGCATCGTATCTGGCTGGCCAGACATATACACCATCCGAGAGTCTCACCCCAGCAACAACACCGATAAACGAGCTCGTCTCAGTGACGTCGTCTGTGGACACCTCGAAATCGTCGACAACTCGCCACTGCAGCGGTTGCCCGGGACGCCGAAGGAACAGTTGGGTAAGATGCCCGAGCCCAAAGTAGCCGTCATCGTTCTCCTCCATCACAAGTGCGCGTCGGCGTTGGAGAGGCCGACCTGGGGTGCGCCGGATCGGCACTCGGGTGAGCGCGGCATCCAAATCGAGTAGGCCATGCAGGGAGAGCGCGGCGAGCACGTGAGAGCAGACCCAGCCGGAACGAATGTGCGTTTCGCAAGTGCATTGGAGAAAGCGCCGAATGCTGGTGATGTCCGCGGCCGACCACTCTGGTGCAAGACCAAAGCGGTCAGCGCGAACTTGGCGCCCGACAGAGACGATGCAATGACAGCAGCTCAAACTCTACTTCTTGGGCACTCAGCTGGTCAGGGACGTGCCCTTCGAGAGAAAGCGTGAAACGCCGCGTACGATCGGCATCCACCGGCGCTGAAAGGGGGTTGAAACCGTCCACAAGGTGACGGGTGCTGTTGAACAATATTGCGATAAGACGCTTGCACCGACCGCGACCTTTGTAGATGCGACGGAAGTTCCGGACGTCGGAGACAAGGCGCTGGGCCTTGAGCAGCATCTCGGGGGGAGCTGGACTGGCACAGAAGTGGGCGGCAGTTGGCGGACAGAGTGTCTCACCATCCTGTTTGAGAATGCGCGGAAGAATTCCGTTCATGACACCACCTGTCGACGCACGCGTGCTCGGAGCGCATGTCCTCTTGATGACGGCGTGATGAGCCTCGATGCCTTGCTGGCTGGGGACCACGCCTGCTACGCCCGCACCATTGATGTGCCACCGACCCCATCGATCCGACAGATAAACATCGCGAAACCAGTTCGCGTAATCCTGCTCTCGGATCTCGACCCACCGCGCCGTGATAATCTACGCCGCGATGTTCCGTGTTGTCCGAGAGCGCGCGGAAGCGTTCCTCGACGTGAATGTCGTCTTGGCTTTTGCCAGTCTCGACCATTCCGAGGCGATCGCGTCTGCATTCCTTAGGGAGTGGCCTCGCGTCAAACTGCTCACCTGCTGGCCGCATCTTCTACGTCAAGCACGAAAGAAGCGCACACTCCTCTCGGACGTTGATCGATTCGACGACATCATCCTTCCACACCTCCGCCTACTTCGAAGTTCGCGATCCCATGCTCAGTTTATCAAGATTGCGGTTGCGTCCGTGGTCTCAGAGCGAACAAACATGTAGACCCACGGCACGAAGCGATGAGCAAACGTTTGGCGCTCCCAGACGACCGCCTCGGAGCCAAAGTCGATCACCGTCCACCCACCGGCGTGCAACTTGTACGTGCCGTCTGTCGCACCTTGTAGCTCTGGTCCTTGGTCGCGTACTGCTATGGCAACGTTGCGAAATATGCGTCGAGAAGACACAACAACGCCAAACGACACGGTGCCATCTTCCCCTTCGGACGTGAACGTATCGAGAATGATAAGCTCATCCATGCGTGGATCCTCAGCCTCCGTGACCTCAAGAAAACGCTCGCGAGTACGGACCAAACGTGCGCTTGCCCACGCCGTGAACGTGGCGTTGTCGGTGAGGTCCCAGCCACCCGGTGAGTTGCGCATCAGGTACGCCTTTCGGTTTTCGAGTTGCCGCGCACTTGGAATTACCATGAGCATCGCGTGGTCACGTGCGTATCGCTGCTGCAGCAGGGAGCGTAGCCGCATCGGGCCCCATCCCATGCGTAACAAGGCGTCCACTTCATCGCGGAGTCGAGGGTCGATTCCACGGCGACTGATATTGGTCACAGTGCTCGAATGCATTCCTCCTTCCGTGAGCTGATAAACGAGATCGTCCCCGGTCACCACCAAGCTGATAATCTTCAGTCGATGATCGCAGGCAACGTGGGAACGACAGCGGTAGACCCTGGCATGGCGTCGATTCGTCTCATAGCGCGTTTCGTACGTATAGATGTGGGCATTGAGAGTCTCTAGTGCTCGGAGGGCCGCTTCATACGTCGGGTACTCGCCGACGATCTCGTATTGTCGATGCTGGCGAGGAAGTGCGTCGTCCAAGCCACCATCAGCGTCGTCAGACAAATCGTCGCCGTCGTAGATGTAGTTGGAGTCGTTGGAATTGTCCGGGGTGGAGTCCCAGCCAGGCCTTCCCCGTCGGTCGTCTGCTGCGCCGGATGTTTGGTCTTCCTCGCGGTTGTTGGCGTCGCTCATGCTGGCCAAGGCGAATTAGAAAGTGAGGCGCCTCCCTCATCGGGGTCAAAGGCAGCGAGTCTTGTCCTCGTGGCCGCTTCCGTGCCACTCGTTTGTTTGCCCAAACGAACCATTTTCTCGGCGGGGATGATGGGTGGAGGGTTGCTTTCAACTGCTCACATCTAGTGGGTAGATGGATGACGGTAGGCAAACCGCGCCGTAGTCGGGTAGAGGCAGTGGGTGGCAACTGAACTTAAACGACCTGATCCAGCCCATATGCAGTCCATCGCCAGGCCTCCAGACTTCCTGTGCATTGCAGCAGCCCACACAAAAGTCACAAGATCTCTCCCAAATGCTCCCAACGCCAACTGAAATATGTTCCGGCTGTCTAGCTTTGGGTATAGCGAGGCTGTACTGATGCGCAAACGTGTACAATCCCATTGCTCTGACGATACGCCAACGCCGAATTGATACGCCAACGCTGGTGTGATCGCCAATGTCACTCACGTTTTGTGACACCTCATGCGCCGCCACAGACTGCATGCAATCATGGATAATATATTGGGAACGAATGTTGGAGGCATAGGCTTTCACAGCGGCCGCTTTTCCTCGTTCTCCAGTTGTCCCTTGTTGAAGTGAAAATGGCTACACTTGAACTTCAACATACGGTTCACAAAACAAGGTGGACTGGGTTCGGATAAACAGCATGTCACCAGCAACAGTTCTCCCGCAACGCATTGCCGTTGCATCCGCAACAGGTCCCCAGTGCTACCAACAGACTCTCAGCGCTCCACAGGGTGCAATCGAAACTCAGTGTAAATACGACAGATATTAATTATTACCCATCGAGTGCCGTCCCAAAAGCTGGGGAGAGAGCGTACGCCGCATCGGCGCGTCGTTGTACTTCTTGTTTCGCACGTTCCTCGCGGGTCGCAGCGACCGACGATCGAAGGCGCGCGGGAGATACGATCCACCGAACCCCATAATGGGAGCACTGCGCAAAGCAGGGGATGCGGGGCGAATTGGAGCCGTGGTCGGCTGGCAGCAGCTCGCGCGACCTTTTCAGCGTGCCGTAGAGAAGTAACAATGCCGAGATCTTGACTAGCGTTCGGGCCCATCTCTCGGGCCAGTCGGATGCCGACGTCCGTCTTGTGAACCGACCATACGTCAGTGGACTGGATACGTTCGCTGAGGTGCGAGGCCGGGGAGAACGGCCTTAAGAGCTCAGGGTAATTCATCACGAGGAGATCGCAGAGCCGCTTAAAACTGGGGGCAGCTGGAAAGGGGTGGGTTGCGCCAACCAGTCGAAACTGGAGGACATGCGCCGAGACCCACTGGGCTTGAACAACGTCACCAACGGTCTTCCCTCCGCAGCGCAGGCCAGGCAGATCCGAAGCGACGAGCGTCCGGCCGGCCTCAGTAAACAACAGATCGGCGTCGAGGATCGAGGTCTTCCAGAGGGTGGCCAGATTGAGCTGTCCCCTCCGGACTCGGTGGAGTCGGGCCAAAGCCTGGAGCTCAGTGCGGATGGGGCCGTAGTCGCGTCGGTACCACCCATCATGCCAGTCGCTTTGACTCAAAGGGGCCCGCCCAGCGCGTCCCAAAAGTGGGAGAAGGAGTTCCAATTCTGCTTCGTCGCGAGACGCGATGGCGGCGGCACGCAGCACCATCCATCCCGTCGCCGAAAGGGACCTGCAGAGTCGAGGCTGGGGAGCCGTACCGCGACCGGGAGCGAAGTGGGAGGACACGAGCGTTGAACCGATGAGGACGCGACCGGCAGCATCTGCAACAGGATCGGTAGCCGATGACCACCGTTGGACTGTAAGGGCGATTTGGACGAGGATCGTCACGTACATTCGGGACCTGGAGGCCGCCGTCTTGTCGTCGTAGGGTGGCAATTTCCGAACCCATCCATGCCCGCCCAGGGACCTTAGCATCAGTCAAGGTACCGTGCCAGACATAGTTATTGACAAATCGCTGGAGACGCTGGACGATGCTCGAGGTCGGCCAAACATGACGCGCAACGAAGAGGAGCTTGGGGATGATCACCGCGAGGCAGATGCGGTTCCTTTGAAGCAAATCGGTAGTCTTGATCTCGGCAAGAGCGAGTCGCGCTCGCACTTGCTGGAGGACAAGGTCCCAAACTTGACCAAGACTCATCGCCGTGGCGATCTGGACACCCAAGTAGCGGACAAGCTGGGAGGGAGTGGCAAGCGCAAACCCAATTCGTGCGTGCTCAGCCGTGCGGCCGCTCGCAGCCAGACAGACCGCGATAGACTTCGCGACGTTGATCTGGAGCCCAGAGACCGACGCAAAAAGAGGTCTAAATGACGCTTGAGAAGACACGCTTCCGCTGGAGAGTTGAGGTACGCGGTGGTGTCGTCAGCGAACCCAACGAGGGAGACGTGGACGTCATCCGAGAGAGCGACACCCGGAATCCCGTCGTCCGCTCGAATAACGTCGTATAGGACGTCCACGGCGAGAATGAAAAGCGTCGGCGCTAACGGGCATCCTTACCGAATCCCTGTGGTGACATCTTCCGTTGCGGAGGTGTAGCCGTCCGCGAGGAATGCCGCCGTAGTGCCTAGGTGCATGACTGAACGAGCCTTGCGGGGAAGCCACAGCGACTAAGCGCCAGCGAGAGGAAGCGCCTGTCAAGGGAGTCGTAGGTTTTAGCAAAGTCGAGCAGAACCGCCATAGCTTCGGATCGGATGGCGCCAGAAGCAGCGCGAGCTTGAAGAGCAGACCATACATCGACAGCATCGTGGATTTGGCGACCAGGGACAAAACCGTATTGAGTATTCGCGACCAAGCGTGGAACGTGCTTGCGGATGCGGTTGAGTAGCACACGCGAATAGACTTTGTAATCCGTGTTTAACAAAGCGATCGGTCGGAAGTCGAGGCCGGTCTGGGGGCACGACTTCTTGGGCACACAAAAGATCAGAGCGGCAGCAAAGCTGGAAGCGTCCCACTCGTGTACCAAGACGTGAAGATCGGCGCGAGAAGCTGCGCAAGCAAATCCGCGTGCGCCCGATACCAATCGTTTCCGAGTCCGTCAGGTCCGCAGGCCTTGCCACCTGGACACGCATTGATTGCTGCGAGAACTTCCCCGGCTGTGAAGGGATCGTCGAGCGCCGTGAGGTCAACTGTAGATTGTCTCGCTGGCAACCGACTGAAGAATGCATCTTGGGTGGCCTGATGAAGGGACGAGCGTTGAAGGATCGGGCGCCAATCGTGAGCGATGCGATCCGCACTATTGAGCGTCACTCCAGGCTGGGGTGGCAGCGTGGTCGCGCGACGTCTCTGAGTCTTTAACGCAATGCGTGCAAAGAGGGCGTGGGCAGACTCGTGCGGGCGTCCAGCGTGACGCGCCTGTCGGGATTGCCGTGTGCGTTCCGAGCCGGCCATTTTGACTGCAATGAGAGAGCGCCGAATGGCCTTGTAGCGCTGCGCAGGATCCAGTGCCAGTGCCTCAAGTCGAGTCGTAATGCCTTCGATCGTGACCTCAGTGCTGCTGGCAAGGTGAGTCGCCGCCCGGGCGACTCGCAGTGCTTGGTGAAGCCGACGGATGCGTGCGCGATGGCGAGCGACCGACGCCGTCAAACGTTGTCTTCGGATTTGAAGGCTGGCACGACGGATGTGGGCTTTGAAATCATCCCAGTGGACCGCTGACTCTTGGGCATCCATGTTCGCGACAACGTCGAGCTGCTTGGTTAATTCGCTCGTTGTGTGCTCGAGGATGGCGTCGGCCGCGCAGTGGGGTAACGGAAATCGTAGCTGCGGAGTACGTCGTCCACGGCGGCGCGGCGCAGGTCCTCCGGCACATACAGTCATTGCAATAGCGTCATGATCGGCTCAGGCGACCGGGGCCGACGTGTGTACCTTGCCAACTCGTTGGAAATCTGGCGCCGTAACATACCAACGATCAAGACGCGCAGTGGCCACAGCCGCGCCAGGGGGTTGGTACATATACGTGTGATAGTCAGCATGAAAGGCGGCGACATCCTCAGGAGAGGCCGCCGCGAGCATATCATCGCTGACCGCGTCGACAAGATTCCACCGGTCAAGGAGATGCTGGAGCGCTGGCGATCCGACGACTCGCTTGGTGCGGCGGCTGCGATCTAGCTCAGCGTCAAGGACGCAATTGAAGTCGCCCCCAAGCACGACCAGGCCTTGAGGAGGAGCTAGGTCCGCCAGTTGTCGAAAAACTCGCTCGCGCTTGGCGCGCTTAACCGAAGCGTAAAAGCACACAACGGTGATCTGGGCGCCTTCCAACTGGCCTTGAATCGCAATGAAGTACTGACTCCAGGAGTGCTGTTGCCACGGGCGTACGTTGGTCAAGGCCGAGTGCGGCGACACGAGGATGGCGACACCACCAGCAGCGCGCGGGGTGACGGCCCAGTACGACAGTGGTGTCGACAGCCGTGCTGGGTCGTCACCCCAAGCGCGCGCATACATATCTTCTAGCTGCGATGCCCAGCGGTCGGTGGCACGAGTTTCTTGCAGAAGGATCAAATCGTAATGCTGTCCCGAGTGTCCTTGGCGAAACCCGTCGTACCAGTTTTGTACATTTGACCAGTTCTTGGCCAAGCCTTGGACATTTTGGGTGATCAGACGGAGCTGTATTCGCTGTGCAGATTGTTGGCGAGTACTATGTTCCGGCAGAGTCTTCCTTCGTGAATGTCTAATCGTGTGGCCATCAAGGTCACAGGACTGGACAGGTGTGCGGGTGTGAGAGGACGTCGACGCCCTGCTCACTGATCCCTCCAAGTCTCGTTGCACAGACGAGAGGGAGGGGAGCACGGGGACACTCATGACCGAGCGGCGCACGACGGCGCTGCTGCCGTCGGGCTGGTCGGTTGAGTAGGAGGTTCAAGCAGCCGCAAGCGCGAGGCACTGGTCCAGTCATGAAGTCGGAGGTCATGCAACGCGCGGCGACAGTCTCGCGCGGGTGTTCACGAAGGCGGTGAACTGAACGCAGATCGATCAGGTCGTCATCGCTGAGTACGACCACGATCGCGACGAGTCGCGCCCATTGACGTTGAGCTTCGACGGGATCCGCAGCATGCACAAAACTAGGCACGGAGCCGTCCAGCGAGAGTGCAGAGAGCTCATTGCCGAGTCTGAGTAGGATATCTTCAGGCATAAGACTCATCGCCACTTCGGGGTACGGAAGCGCCCGAAGTAAAGCGACCAGTTGGGAGATCTGGGCGCTCCAGTAGCGGCATCCAGCAGCGACCATATCAGGTTCAGATCTCGCCGACGAGGTCGGCTGCTCTGCATCCCAGAGACGGTAAGCGTTGAGATTCGCTCGTTCTGCACGCTTCCATGACGGCGCGAGTCGACTGCGTCGTCGTTGTCGAGGGTTCAGCGCACGCATCAGCTCAAAGTGCGCTGGCGGCGAGAGCGGTGTATCAACTGAGAGCAGGGACTCCGGCGAAGGGTTGGACTCCGACTGGGAAGGCACATAGTCAGACTGGACATTGAGGACGGTGACCTTGGGGATGCCTGCGGCAGTGCGTGGCGCGACGTACCAACCCAAAGTTTCCAGGACACGATCCATCCGTCCGCGCATGAGTTGTCCGGTCACATCGTCCGCAGTCCACTCCACGTAGTGGTCTTCGGTGAAGCGGAAGCAGTTGAAATGGCCTGGACTGTTCTTGAGCGTGTGGACGAGCACTGTAGGCAACACACGGTGGCTCAGGAAGCAGCGCAGGGTTTCATAGGCCTCGGTGGCATTCGGGAAGTATTGAGCAATCTTCTCCGGCCCATCGGGGCGGTCACGGTCGAGCCAGATGACACGTACTGATGTCGGGGAGTCTGCTCTTTCCGAGATCACAAAGAGCGGTTCACGAATGAGCCACACAGCCGCAAACAGTTCCTCGTCACCACCCCATTGTCTGGTTTTGAGAGACGTTACATTCGTGGCTGCGATGCCCGCGACGAAGGACTTGATGGCTTTGATGCTTGCTTGTCGTTCCGCTCGTCCCGTTGGAGGATGCTTGGCATCGAAATACGCGCGAGCGCGGAAGCTGAAGTCGTCGTCGCTTTCAAAGTCGCTGTCCCCTTTGCAGTCAGCGTCGCTATTGCGGGTGTCCATCTTGTACTCGTGGCTCTTTCTGGGTCGCACGCCATCGTACGTGGGCGAACGGTCCTGTGAACGTTGCCCGTCGCCGTTGACTCTGCTCCGCTTGCCTAATATCTGGCCTGAAATGTGTCGCTCCTGACTGCAGATGGTACAACGGCACGGAAACCAAAGGTTATCTCCGTAGTCCACGTTGACTTCCTCACCTGCCGCAATGGACCGACAAGTGACGACCACAACAGCTCGCTCATACCCGTTCGAGAGTTCGTGAAATAATGCATTTGGAGCGCACGAGTGGTTAACAAACCTCATCAAGCTGCCCATGTCCATTGCGTTGATGCACACGCGCTGGGTTGGTGGGTGAAGGTCGTCGCGGTGGAGGTGGAGACGAAATCCTTCATTGTTAACACGGAGCGTACGATCAGCCGACTCCATCGACAGCTCGCCAAGGTACTGTCCGATCACGACGTGCGCTTCAATGGGCTCTGTCGCCACGACGGTGTGATGGTGAGAACCCTGAACGCGTCGGAGGCGCAGACTCTCCGACTCGACAAGGCCATTGCCGCAGTTTCCGTTGAATAGGCAGCACGCACGATGGAGCGGAGTGGAGCCCTTGTATTCGACCATAGTAGCCTTTTCTCGTTCGAGAACCGACGTGTCGTAGATAAAGACCCCCTCGAGACAGGTATCGAGCCTTTTCTTGTCACCAATGTCTTCCTTGGTATACCGCCACGTCGACTCCAAACGGTTGGACGTCGTGTTTGTCCCGTCAAACGTTTTCTTGCGGTAACTGTCCGCCCACATCCCCAAGCAGTTGTACCAGCAGTCCGACATATACTGCAAGAAGAGCTTGTGCTGCGGCGCATTGAGTAGGTCCGCGAGAGTCGTACGCAAGCGCTGAAAGTCAACCACAGACGAAGCGTACACCATGGCCTTCAAGCACTTCAACACCTCTGGCCGCAAAGCCACCGGTATCTGGTACTTTGCTTCTCGGAGGACTCGCTGGAACACTTGGATCACGTGGAACTGGCAAAGAAGAACTGTGGACGACGTAAACACTTCACGGAGCGCGGCCCACTCGGTAAAATCCTTGTCGATCACGAAACTCTTGATCTTGTCGACAGCAATGGGATTCAAAGACACGAAATGTTGGAACATCGCCTTCATCATGTCCTTTGTTTGCGACGTCGAAAGGAAGTTTGCCACCGAGACACCATGACCAGTTGCCGTCGTAGCGAGAAACGAACCTACGGGGATAGAGCAACGATGTGAGTGTCGACTTCATTTGCACGGAGAACGTGGACGTACCAACGTAAAATCCTCTGTTATTGGTGTTGTGAGTCCAGTCAAACACAATGTTATCGCCGTAACGTGCAAACAGCTCGCGTTGTAGCTCAGTCTGGAGAACCACACCGGCAAGCTGTTCGTGTTGATCGAAGATCAACAAAATTCTGCCAAGTCGGTAGTGGAAGAAGTTGTACAGCATGCGACTGGTCAGGCGTCTAATCGAAAAGCGATTCAAGACGTCGAGCATTCTCCGCATCTTGCCGTCGACCGAGCGCATAGTAACCACTTGCTGGAAGAGCGTGGGGTCCGCGTCGAGATCGGACGATGTAAAGTACGACGAATAGATGTCCTCGTCAAGTGTGTGGTTGTGGGTCGTGATCTATGTCATTACGAATGCACTTGTTACCGACCCAAACTATTCGAAGCAAGGAGTTACCTCGTACCTCATTCTTCGTCTGGAGGTACCATTTGCATGTGACAGGATCGCGAACTGCCTGGAGGCAAAGTTGGGCCAGGCATCCGGTGTACCTTGATTTGGCCGCGCTCACCATTTCCTCGGCTGGGTTGCTTACAGCCATGTACACAAAGGTTGCGAGACGTCAAGTACACCAACTCTTCTGGATACAACTCGGGTTCCACAAGATCGACCTCAATCGCATCTGCAATGGTGCACTCGTACGCCGCGAGCAAGTTTCTACACACATTCACCAAGTCAATGCCAATATTGCCAACGCCATAACACCAGAACTGCTCACTTGTTCTTTGTCTCCAACCTCACCGAACTGCGAATGCGATAGCAGGCGTAATTTTGGAGAAGGTACTCTTTCCAGAGCTTCTCGAACGTTGCGTAGTCTTCAAAACGCGATCGCGGGAACGGGGGGAGCTTGGTTTGGATGCCTAAGGCGTTGGCCGCTGCAGCGAGAGCCTCATAGTCAATCTGGACAGCCTCAGTTGTCTTCTTGCTTGCCTTCTTTTTCGTTTGTCGTGGCTTATAGTCAACTAATGGCAAATGTGAGTCCATACCACACAAACGCACGGAACAACAAACACCAACCATGGTCGATGGATGCTGGCTGCGTCAAATTGGTACGTTTTGCCGCAGCGTCGGGTGCGTCTTCGTTTGCTGTGCAATACCACGCGAATTAGAACGGCAGATCCAGCCTTCTCAAGATAGGAATGCACGTACCGCTGTCGTCCTCTTCGGGTTCCCCAACGTCGCTTTCAGCTCCTTCTTCTTCCGCTGCTCCGGTCACAAACTGTGTGTTGGGACGACAAAATCCGGATTCAAAAGAAAACTTCACGTACCGTTACCGCTGTCTTCCACCGCTGACTTACGCGCGCGCAACTTGGCCTTCAATCGCGCTGCACGCCGGTCTCTTTCCGCTGCGAGCCGCTGTTCTATGCCATTGAGGCACCTCGCTTGTCGGCCCATGGCGTTTTCGGAACTGCACAGCCACGCGTTTCAGCAACTTCTCCCTGCCACTCGTTCAGCGCTCGAAGCAGCTCCCGTGCGTTGCCACCTCATATCCACAGCGGTTCAGCAACTAGAGGTTGTTGGAGCAACTCCAGTGTTCAGCAACTCGTTGCTGAAGTGCGTCAGACACCCCAACTTGAATCTTCTTGAAATATTCGCACTCGAAACTTTCGTGCAAAGTATTCTGTATGTTACCGGTAATTTACTGACCTTCGGCACCTGAACCCATCCCCCTTGAGAAGTTGTTCTAGGCAGTCTCTCTGATTAGTGCGTACACGTACGTGACTGGACATCAAGTAAAAGGGACTGGCCACATTGCTCCGTTTGTGATGTGTGGATCTTTGGGAAATCCAAGGTGACTGATGGACAGCTGAAAAAAAAGGATGGAGTTTGGGAAGTCGCCGACGAATAGTTCGGACAGAATTTCCTACGCGCGACCAACGCTAGCACTTGTGCCTTGGCCATTGCGTTCCCAGCCCCATCCCGAACATCCGAGGCCACGCGCGCGCGTCCAAACTTGCCGAGTTTCGCCTTCATCTCGCTGTCCAACAACACATTGCGCGCCTGCAGATCGCGGTGGAGCAGCGGCGGACGGAACGAGTGCGTGCGACAATAGCAACCGCCATTTCGAGCTTGGCACCGCGCCACGAGAGCGCCAGGAGCGAGGTGGCGTGGAGATACGACTCCAAATCATGATGACGCCCGCTGGATGATCACTTGCGATGTGCTCCGGTGTCGTGGACTGTGCCTGCACCGCCGTCGTCGTCTACTTGAAGTATGAGTAATTGCTCTGTGCGATCTCGCTTGCGAGGTGAAAACGGTTCCAAATGCAAGTGGTGTGAGGCACAAATGCATGTCATCCACTCGTACATAACCCGTACGCCGATATCTGATTACGGCGTACGCGACAGGACGGCTAGTGAAAGGGACAGGCCACATTGCTAAGTTCGTGATGTGTGGAGCCGTGGGAACTCAAGGTGACTGATGGATGGCTCGTTAGCGGTCCGCCTGTCAGCACGGGCGGATGCGCTGCTGACTGACAGCCAGAACGCCACACAATACAGTACAGTACATGGCGGCTGTTGCTGGTCGGGAAGAGACTTCAATGCCATCGGCAAGCACAATGGGCACCGACGAGTGACCGTAAGTAACATCCGGGCCACTCGCTCACATTGCGAGTCACAAGGCTTGCGTGACAAGCATCCTAGAGGCTGACGGTGGCGGCCTCGCTGCTGTAGCTCATTCGCCTTTGTTCGCTAAAGCACACAAGTCCCTTCGTTTCGATCGCTATCACCATGAAGGTTGCTGCTATTGCCCTTGCTGTCACGGCCGCAATTGCCCAGGCGCAGGCCGCGGACATCCAGCCGCTCATCCTCGGCGGCACAGTCGTCCCTGCCGGCACCAAGACGTACCAAGTCGGTCTCCGTGCGACAGCCACCTCCGGTAGCGAATGCGGCGGCGTCCTCATCACGCCGACACACGTGTTGACAGCCGCACACTGCGCTGGCTTTGCCAAGTTCATTGCGGCTGGAACGCACTTTCTCAGCGGTGACAAGGACGGCGAGCGCATTGCGATCAAGCAGGAGATCCCGCACCCCAAGTACTCGGAGCTTACGAACGCCTTCGACGTTATGGTGACCGAACTGGCGACGCCGTCCAAGTTCCCAACGGTCAAGCTCTCGCTCGCGGACCCCGAGACGTTGGCGGGCAAGACCGCGACAACCATTGGCTGGGGCACGACGTCATCGGGTGGCGCGAAATCGAACGAGCTCTTGCGCGTGGACGTACCAGTGCTTTCAAACGCTCAGTGCAAGAAAATGGTCGGCGCGTCGCGCATTACGCCGGAGATGTTCTGTGCTGGCGGGGAGAAGAACAAGGACTCGTGCCAAGGCGACTCGGGGGGTCCGCTGTTGGTGGAGAAGCCGACGGGCGATGAGATCATTGGTGTCGTGAGCTGGGGCGATGGCTGCGGCGTCGCGGGCAAGCCAGGTGTCTACGCCAAAGTCGGGCTCTTTAAGGACTGGATCCTGTCGCACGCGCCGAACGCGACGTTTGTGTAGATAAAGCATGAGAAAGCTCAACAATGTGATGTTAACATAAGAGCTTTTCGTCTTGCAACCACACTTCTAGTGCGTGTCGATCGTGGACCTTAGCTTCGTTATGTCATCAGAATAGAAGGCCACTTCGGCGCTATATCATCTTATGCTTGGGGGAGCACGATGGACACAAGTATTGCTGCCATCACAAGCTTGTCCCCACAAGGCAAATTATTTCCATTCACGAACATCAATATATTCTTTATATGACGGACTGCGGCTGCAATACAAACCCCAAAATTGATGAGACTGGCACCACTTAGACAAACGTGGCGTTCGGCGCGAGCGACAGGATCCAGTCCTTGGCAGCCGCGACCTTGGCGTACACACCCGGCTTGCCCGTGCGGCCACAGCCATCACCCCAGCTCACAACACCAATGAGGACATCGCCCGTGGCCTGTTCGATCATGAGCGGTCCGCCCGAGTCGCCCTGGCACGAGTCCTTGTTGCTGTCACCGCCGGCGCACACCATGGCATCGCCAATCGGCTGCGAGAGCTTGGCAGCCTTGCACTGCGCGAGCGAGAGCACGGGAATGTCGAGACGAAGGAGCTCGTTCGAAGCACCACCGCCTTCACGCGTGTTGCCCCAGCCCATGACGGTCGCGGTCGTGCCGACAAAGGTCTCCGGGTCCGCCGCAAGAAGTTTGACGGGCTCGAACGTCGACGGCGACGCCAACTCGATGATGTTAAAGTCGTTGTTGTACTTGCTCGGCTTGCCGTAATTCGGGTGCTTGGTCTCCTTCTTGACGGCAATGCGCTCGCCGTCGGCTGAGCCACTGAGGTAGTGCGAGCCGATCGAGATGAACTTGGCGTAACCAGCGCAGTGGGC
>JAADWR010000125.1:0-16627 GCA_023336345.1 Pythium inflatum | reverse complement strand
GATTTTTGTTGCCAGAGGAGCCGGAGATGCGGGAGTAATCTCAATCCCCCTTTCCTTTTTAGGGTTGGTGGAACGTGTTGCTGTCGCTGGGACGCGGTGATCGTAGGCTCGCGGATCAAACTGCGGGGGCAAGGAACGAGCGTCCGAGTGGATACTCGGCGCGTCTTCGAGCACAACGAGGCCTGAGGCTTGTTGGACTAACGGGACGACGGTCGTTGGTCTCGGTACAACAGCTGGAGAAGCATCAAGTGGCACCGTGCGTTTCTGGTCAGCAGATACGAGTCTGCCGCTACGCAAGGCGTGCTCTTGCCGATAGTAGCGGATGCCGAGCAATTTGGCGAAGTTGATCGGACCCGCTGCGGATATGCACACCCTGGTGATCGCCGCATGGAGCTCTGGATGCTGGACCAGTCGCTGGGGCCCTGGATAAACTCGGTGAGACGCGCATAGCACGACACGAGATCCCGGAGAATGAAGCCGTTCTGCTGCATGGTCGCGTGCACCAACGCCCAGTTCGTAAACACCCAATGACCGCGCAGCCGCCAGAAGAGAAGAATAGCATGGAGCAAACTCAGGTCGCTGTCGTCCACGGCGCTGCGGTCCGTGGACGTAATGGAAGACGCCGACTGTGCAACGTTCACCCCGATGGCTGCTGACGCTCGTTCGGGAAGAAATCGACCAAGAAGCACCGTCGCCGAACGAACCCCACCGAGATCATCGTTCGAACATCCAAACGAACTTAACCACGCCGTATCCGAACCTATGCATTCGGCATTGGAGCCCACTGGCAAGATGAGTGCGTCTGGTGAGACCAAAGAAGAGTACGAAGCGCGCTTTGTCGCGTGGGTCGAGCGCCTGTACGACTGCTCTGTGTGCAACCTCGACCCTCGTGACGAGCGGTACTACCGCATGCGCTTTGCGACGCAGAATGCGCGTGGAGTCGTGCGGTTTCATGCGCGCGACTTTGATGCCGACCAAGCGTACCGTCCACGCGAGCAAACGTCGCGTCGGCGGTCACGGTCGAGCGAGCGACATGGCACCAGCGACTCGAGGGAACGGACACAACGGTCGCGGTCACGGTCGCGATCGAGGGACGGTTCGGACCACCGTCCGCGACCTCCACGAGATCGACAATCATCGTCACCGCCACGTAAGCGTGAAGCATACTATGCCAAAAAGTATGTCGAGCTCGACCACTATATGCTCGACTTTAAGCAGAACCGCATCGCTGCGTACTCGATGCTGACGGACGCCGAGAAACTCGAGTTGTTTGGCTCGACGATTGTGCCAATCCACGTGCCGCTTGCGCGTAGCGAGTCGATGCGGCAGTACGAAGAGCGGTTTGTCAAGTGGCTTGAGTCGACCCAGGGATACACGCTGCGCGATCTTGAGGCCCACGATGACGAGAGATTTGAGCGGTACTACCGGATCAAGTTTGCCAACCTCAACGCCACAGGCGAAGTGCAGTTTGATCCACACGACGCGGAACGCGATCGATCCTGTAATGTCAACAGTCCACGGCCTAGCAAGAAACCAGCTCTCGGTGAGGACAAGCCACCGCATGCAGCTACTGAAGGTAGCCGAAGAGAATGTGTCAGTGAGAAAGTGTCGCCGAGTGCGTCGAGTGTGCCGAGTCGCGAGGGCTCGTCCAGTGTTCTACACGACAGTGAGCGGGCGCTGGCCGTCGCAGCGGCTTATGTTGTGTGCGGGTGTCGCGAGTGCCTCGTTACAGGCATGCGGTTCCTCAACACCAAAACCGCCGACCTCAATGGGTCGACTTGTGAGACGTGCCACGCCAACGCATCGATAGTGGCAAAGGATAAAGACGACGTGGTGAGTTTGACGCAAGACGAAGTTCCGCAATCCCCGAAAACGACGACGACCAAGGACGCAAGCCTCTTTGCAGCTGCTGTCACCAAGCTCGTGACAGCCAAGAGCACTACGGGTAAACTCGAGCAATTAATCCAGGTCAAGCCTCGTAACAAAGACGACATCTCGATCGCGGATGATGCTGTCGAGAGGCAACTCGTTGCTGAGTACACAATCCTCAATCAAGCGGTTATGAAGAAAGAGAAAGCGTTGGCCAACCTCACGGATCAGTTGGCACAGACACCCACGACGACGAACACAACCGAAACGATGCGGCTGCAAGAAGGCATCGAAAAGCTCGGTGAAGAAATCGAACAAGAAGCAAAGAATCGAAGTGCGGCGGTCGCCATGGTGATTGGCCACATGTGGTGCCACAAGCGAGACGATTTGGAGCGGCGAGTCGGCAATCCACAGAACAAGAACGACCTCGTCATTCAGCGCACAAGCCATGAAAAGTGCTCGACTCTGACCACAGCAGTCGAGGAATCACGGCATGTCATTGCGACGATCAAGCGCCAAGTGGATGGAGCAGTGGCAGCAACTGCTTCGACCGCAACGTTCGACAGCCACGCTGCATTACTGAGCCAGTTGAGTCACACGCTCACGAAAGCCGAGCGCGAACTGCGGAGTCTGTTGCTGCAGCGGCGACACGAGTTCGCGAGGCTCGTCGAGGTGGATGAGCTCTTGCGCCTGCATCTCCACATGCTCGTCCAGCGGAGCCGAGAGTGTGCAACCGGCTTCCATTAGATGAAACAGTTCGCGGTGACCGAGGTCACGCACTTAAACGCGGAAGACATGCCGCAGCACAACCTGTGTTGGAACTCGAGCTGTGTGCGCAGCTTGACCACCAACAAGAAGGCTGAGTCTCTTTCGAAAAAGTCTGCATGATGGGCGAAGGATGGTGCATAACACGAAAGCTCCATTGTGCATTGCGCTGAGCGCACTATGCTTCACGACATTCTAAAGCACGATCTGAGTCGCGTGATCTCGGATCAGTGCCGAACGGTGCAATGTGGATGAAGCCATGCAAGTAAGAGACTGTGGTGCATGGAACTTCGCGTTGGGGAAAATGAGCCATTGGATCGCGGGTTCACAGAGTATCGTAACGAAAATGAACTCTGGGGCGACTGTTTCCGTTGTAAGATTTCGTTTCGTCCGATAGGGGCTGGGAAGAGGGAGCACTGCGATTGTTGGTCCATCGCGGCGCTGTATTGAGGACGCAACCTGCCAAGAGCCAAGCACACGCGCCGCACCAACGGTGGAATCGACGGTGACGTTTATTCACTTGCCGCGGGTTAATTGATACCGTTGGATGCACGAATCCGATCGTCGGATGTATCAATGCCCATCCGTTGGTTTTGAATCCGACGCACTGCACCAGCGCACAATGTGGAACTGATTCATCATTCCATGCTGGCTCAGCTCTGAATGCATCAATGGTTTCAAGCCGAGGACTCGGATAGACGTTATCTTGCGACGACGATGGCGAGGTCGACTTCCAAGTCGTTTTGTTGAGGCGCCGCGGCCTGTTCCCCAGCATCCCGCTGTCTCGTCACCCACCGATACAAGAGCATGACTGCCTCTACCAGACTTTCCGGTATCCACACGAGGGCAAAGTACGGGATCATCAGCGGCACTTGCAGCACGACTGTCAGAAAAGTCGCGACACTCACGAACGCAGTAGCAAAAGTATCGCGCCGTTTGAACAGCCACACGAATGGCGTGACGATGAGCCCCAAGAGTCCGGCGATGGGGCCACACGTGATCATGACAAGCACGACGTAAATGCGCATCGACAAGGGCTCTTGTCGAAATAGCGTGCGCGTGCTTTCAAAGTGCCGTCCAACACAAGGTCCCCCGGTTGACTCCTACGGCATAATACCACTCAGGCATCAAGTCCGTCCGCAACCGTAAGGCCACCTACATCATAATGTAGCGCAGCCACGTTGCCATCAATTTCCTTCATACACAGCCAGCAAAAGTGCGTCTCACACACAATGCATCGCATGTGATTGCATCCACCTACAGCGCAGAGTGTGTCAGTTCCTGAAGAAACGCTGCCCCCAAAAGAACGCACCATTCTTTTCGACATGACGTCCACAGCCAGGGCATGGTTTCGAGATTTCCTGAATCTTCGCGCGATTGATGGCCTCGACCTTGGCGTTTCGCAATTCGTAGTCGGCGCACGACCCAATGGCGTGGGCGTTCCCGTGGAGAAAGCAGAATGTCTTTGCGCACTGGACGCACGCACACACCGTAGCTTCTGGGCCTGGATACACTTGGACATGGGCACAGTACGGACACTCGCGCGCGCGATCATTCTCCTTGTGGAGCCGGAATCGCTTGAGCTTTTGGAAACTCTCAGCATTAACAATCTCCTGGATCTGTTCTGTGGAAATCGCTTGGCCGCACGCGCGCTGCTGCCGCGGGTTGTCGCCCGAGTCTATTGGGTGGAAACACACAGGGTACACATTGCCTTCGGTGATCTTGAGCTCAAGATACGGCTTGAGGCAGCGAGCGCAAAACCGATGGTTACACGTCGAGAGCGTGACAGTGTCACCGACCGCAACGTCGTCGAAACAAATGTGGCAGCGAGTCGCCTCGTCAGCCACGCAGCCACGGAGGAAGAGGGATAGCGCACGCGGAAGCGATGGCACTTGACCCATGGCAAACGTATGCCGCAGTTCTGCGTGTGGCAGTGGATGATCGGCGGTGTTGTCGATGATCGGGAGCGATGCGCGGCCCGTGGCATTGCCATGATGCAGTGGCAGCGGTCGCGCGTGGTCGGAGACTGAGCGGGGAAAGCGTGGCGGCCGTGGGTCTCTCCGGACAGACGGTTCGTCGTCCGGAAACGCTTGGTACGCTGGTGGCGGCGCAGGAGACATTGGGAGCATGGTTGCAGTAAGCGAAAATGACGGAAGACACCAGAGGTGGCGCCACCGTGGCGCCGCTGCCTCGTTGTGGCACCCATGGCGCTTTTTGATGGGTTCATCGGGGTGACGCGCGGCTCAATACGGGATGCGAGGGACTGCTGTTCCGTGTGAAGGGATGTCGTACACGGGACATGGGTACATGACACACGTTCCAACATTGTGCCGATTCACGTGCCGCTCGCGCCGGGCGAGACGAAGGAGCAGTCCGAAGCGCGCTTTGCTGTGTGAGTCGAGCGCACGCACGGACTCACGTTCCGCGCGCTCAAGCAGCACGACGAAGACCAGCGCGAGCGCTACTACCGCATGCGGTCTCCTGGCTCGACGCACGTGATTTCAACGTACCGTCCGCAGAGATCGTCTCCGCTGCGGTGATCGAGCGAGCGGTTGAGCAGTGGTCGGGAACAAGACGACCGTCGGTCCGAGTCACGTGGCTCAAGCGATGCGCGGGACAGAGACGATCGTCGCACATGGGATCGGGAACGGCAATCGCGGTCGTCGTTGCGATCCAACGGGGACTTGGAACCTCATCGCTGCGTACTCGAATTTGCCCGATGCTGATAAGTTGGCTACACGCTCGACTTCAAGCAGAATCGCATCGCTGGCTACTCGAAAATGTCCGACGCCGAGAAGTGGGAGATGTTTGGCTCGACGATTGTGCCCATTCACGTGCCGCTTGCGCGCGGCGAGTCGATACGGCAGTACGAAGAGCGGTTTGTCGAGTGGCTCGAGTCAACACGGGGCTTCACGCTGCGTGAGATCGAGAACCACGATGACAAGACGCTAGAGCGTCACTACCGCATCTTGCCAACCTGAATGCCACGGGCGATGTGGGGTTCCGCCTCAGTCCACACGATTCAAAACGCGATCGGTGCGGCGGGGACGAGAGTCCACGACAAGCCAAAAAGCCAACATTTGGAGACGACAAGCCGTCATCGAAAGCTGCAAATGAATTTTAGTTTATAGCACGTCCGTGCAAGCGACCCTCAAACTGTCGGGTAACGTCATGAATTTGACCCACCACAGACTCCTCCCTGTTTGCGCTGCGGTTGCCAAGCTTGTCACGTCGGAAGCAATTATGCAGGAGCTTCTGCACGAGCTCCCAGCTTTGGTCGCGAGTAGAGGCGGTGGCCTCATCGCGGTTGATGATCCCGTCGAGAAACATCAAGTTGCCAAGTCCGAAGAGCTCAACCAGCGAGTCATGAAGTACGAACAAGCGCTGGGCGATCTGGCGTATCGACTCGCGTGCACAGCGACAATGGATACAATAGGAATGACGCGACGGCAAGACGAGATCCAAACACTTCGTAAAGCAGTCGATCATCAAGCAAATCAAAGTGAAGCGCTCACCGTCGGGATTGCCCACATCGCGAACGAGCAGCCCTGCCACAGCGATGCTCTCTCGTGGTTGACTGTCCAGGCGTTGTAGCAGTGACGCTTGGGCTGTTGAATCGAAATATATTGCGATCGGTCATGCGCATTTAACGCCTGATGCGAACCTAAAACCGTTGTCCTTCGCTGTTCACGGCCATGGTAACCATGAAGGACGGCTTCTTATTATTCGCGCGGCGCCCCGACGGCGACGACGGTCACTACCCAACGCGCGAAGAGCTCTATGCGTGCAAGTACGTTGTGCTCGCCGACTTTGCGCGCGACGTCGCGAACGGGACGGTCAAATCGTACCCGAAACTATCGTTTGAAGAGCGGCGACGGCTCTTTGGCACGAACATTGTGCCCATTCACGTACCGCTCGCGCCGGGCGAGACGAAGGAGCAGTACGAAGCGCGCTTTGCTGTGTGGGTCGAGCGCATGTACGGGCTCACGGTCCGCGCGCTCGAGCAGCACGACGAAGACCAGCGCGAGCGCTACTACCGCATGCGGTTTGCGAATGCGAATGCGCGCGGGACCGTCCAGTTTGATCCGCGTGACTTTGGGCGCCGACGGGACGTACTGTCCAAAAGTGCGCGCGTCGCAGACTTGGCGGTCGCGGTCTAACGAGCGCCCGAGCACTGAGCGTCGAAGTGCGCACGAGCGAGACGACCGTCAGTCGCAGTCTAGGGACCGATCTCGGTCGCGGTCGCGGTCGAAAGAGGACGCAAGCACGCGCCGCCGAGAGCACGATGGACGACGGCGGTCGCTGTCGCCGGCGCGACCGAGCGCGAGTTCCACCGAACGAGGGCACGCGATGAACGGAAAGCACGCCTGCCGCAAAGCGCTCTACGCCAAGCGACTCGTCGAGCTCGCTCGCTACACGCTCGACTTCAAGCAAAATCGCATCGCTGCGTACTCGAAATTGTCCGACGCCGAGAAGTTGGAGATGTTTGGGTCGACGATTGTGCCCATTCACGTGCCGCTTGCGCGCGGCGAGTCGATGCGGCAGTACGAAGAGCGGTTTGTCGAGTGGCTCGAGTCAACACAGGGCTTCACGCTGCGTGAGCTCGAGAACCACGACGACGAGGCGCTCGAACGGTTCTACCGCATCAAGTTTGCCAACCTGAATGCCACGGGCGAAGTGGGGTTTTACCTCAAGCCACACAATTCAAAACGCGGGCGACCAGGCGACGACAAGAGTCCACGACCAGCCAAGAAGCCAGCATTTGGAGACGACAAGCCATCGTCAAACGCTGCCGAAGATTCTGCTGAAGAAACGTTTGGTGAGCGCGATTCGACGCATGTAGCGAGTTCAGCGAGTCGCGAGTGTTCGCTCATAATGCCACCGGATAGTTCGTTGACGTCGGCGGTAGCGATCGCGTACATCGCCTGCGGCTGCCGCTTGTGCCTCGTTAAAGGCTTGCGGCTCCTCACGGCAAAGGTGGCCGAGCTCAGCGAGTCAGCGTGTAAGACTTGCCAGCGCCCGCCATCAGAGGCCAAGCCAAATGGCGACGTCGTGGATCTCACCCAAGACGACGACCTGCATTCGCCAAAGAACAAGTCAAAGGACGCGCCCCGCTTTGCGGTTGCTGTTGCCACGCTTGTCACGTCCGAAACGATTTTGGACGAGCTGCTGCAACAGCTGACGACTGAGTCTGGGGGTATTGGTGACAACGCTGCTTTGCCTAATGATCCCGTCGAGGAGCAACTGATGGCGGAATACGAGAAGCTCAATCAGACAGTCTTAAAGCGCGAGAGAGCGTTGGGCGACGTCATGGCGCGGCTGACACGCACACCGGTCACAGACACGACAGAGACGACGCGGCTACAAGACGAGATTCAGAGGCAGCGGGAAGAAATCGAGCAAGAAGCAAAAACCCGAAATGCCACACTGGCGATGGTGATTGCCCACGTGTGGCGCCACAAGCGAGACGATCTTGAGCGACGACTTGCCAATCCACAGAACCAAAATGTGCTCCACATCGAGCGCATGAGCCACGAAAAGGTTTCCGACTTGACCGCAGCGATTTGCTCGACACAGCAGAAGATGGCGACGATCCAAGAACAAGTGGATGCGGCGCTGGCAGCAACGCCAACGAAAGAAGAGTGCGATCGCCACCTTGCGCTTGTCACTCGATTGGGCAACGCGCTCACAGAAGCAAAACGCGAACTACGAAGTCTGTTGTCTCAACGGCGACAGGAGTTCGCTCGGCTCATCGAGTTTGATGAACATTTGCGGGCGCGTCTCGGGCGGTCCGCCAAAGCTTGAGAATATGTGACAGGGACCAACAGGACAACCGAAGAAGCGGCAGCAATGCCGCAACGTGCCTATCGAACCACCATCGCCCGATCAACAACGGTACTCACGACGAAGCGAGTCGCTCGCGACTCGTGTGTCGACCGAGACCGAGATGATCTCAAGCGAAGAGTTGGGAAGACACAGAACAAGAACGTCTTGTGCACGAGTCACGAAAAGTGTTTTGAGTTGACAGCATCAATCGAAGCGACACAGCAAACCATTGCAGCGCTCAAGCAGCAAATCGATGTGGCGATGGCATGGCATTGCGAGTATGAATGCGAACTTAGTGATGTCGACGAACCTAAGCTGCTCTCTGCCTGACCACCTTCCGAATTAGCGGAGACCATCACCATGAGCGACGGCTTCTTCACGCCGCCGACGCACAATCCGCCGCGCGAATTGCTCGCGACCAAGTACGTCGCACTCGCCGACTTTGCGCGCGACGTCGCCGACGGAACAGTCAAAGGGTACACAGAACTGTCGTTTGAAGAAAGGCGGCGGCGCTTTGGCTCGAGCGTCGTGCCGATTTTCGTGCCGCTTGCGCCGGGCGAGACCAAGGAGCAGTACGAAGCGCGGTTTGCGGCGTGGGTTGAGCGCATGTACGACTGCTCTCTACGCGACCTCAAAGCCGATGGCGATGCCCAACGCGAGCGGTACTATCGCATGCGGTTCTCGACGCAGAATGCGCACGGAGGCGTGCGGTTTGATCCACGCGATTTTGACGCCGATGGGACGTACTGTCCACGCGGACAATCGCCGCGTCGGCGGTCACGGTCACGGAGTGAGCATAGAGACGACCGTTATCGGCGCTCACGATCGAGCGAACGACGTAGCTCGAGGGACTCGCAAAGTAGAGAAGCCGGCCGCTCCGAGGAACGTCAGCGACACCGGTCGCCATCGCCAGCACGATCGACCGCGAGTTCAAGCGGCCGTCAGCGCCACACACGGCACCCAACGACGGGCGAGCGTATCCCGCGCGAAGCACTCTACGTCAAGAAGTTCGTCGAGCTCGAGGACTACATACGCGACTTTCGGCATTACAAAATTGCCCAGTACTCGAAGCTTCCCGACGCGAAGAAGCTGGAATTGTTTGGCTCGACGATTGTCCCCATTCACGTACCGCTGGCGCGTGGCGAGTCTGCGCGGCAGTACGAAGAACGGTTTGTGCAGTGGCTCGAAACGAGGCGGCGCATGACGCTGCGCGACCTCGAGAACCACGACGACGAGACGCTTGAACGGCACTTACGCATCAAGTTTGCCAATCTCAACGCCACGGGTGAAGAGGCGTTTGTTCCGCCCGAAGGGAAACGTGAGCGACGAGATGATGACAAGAGTCCCCGACCAACCAAGAGGCCAGCGCTTAGTGAGAACCCTCCCTACCAGAAAACTGTGGAAGCAAGTTCACGCGAAGGTGCTCGTAAGAACGCGCTATCGAGTGCATCGAGTGCACAGAGTCCAGTTTGCTCGTTCAGTATGCCACCTCAAGGCGCACTGGCGTCGGCGGTAGCGGCCGCGTACATTGCGTGCGGTTGCCGCCTGTGCCTCGTCTCAGTTACGCGGTTCCTCACGACCAAGGTGGCCGAGCTGAGTGGATCAACCTGTAAGACGTGCCATGGCAAGTCGGTGGCAGTGAACAAGCCACTTGGCGACGTCGTGGATCTAACGCAAGACAACGATCCGCAGTCTCCAAAGAGCAAGTCAGAGGACGCGTCTCGCTTTGCAGCTGCTGTCACGGAGCTCGTCACGTCCGAGACGATTATGAACGATCTCCAGCAACAACTCACGACCAAGTATGCCAAAAATGGTGACAGCATCGTTTTGTCTAATGATCCTGTCGAGAAGCAACTGGTGGCAGAGTACGAACAGCTCAATCAGTCGGTCATGAAGCTGGAGAGAGCGTTGGGTGACGTCACGGCGCAGCTGACACAAACACCTGTCACTGACACGACAGAAACGACGCGGATACAAGACGCGATTCAGAAGCAGCGAGAACGACTCGACCGTGACTCAAAGAACCGAAATGCCGCGCTCGCGATGGTGATTGCCCACGTGTGGCGCCACAAGCGAGACGACCTTGAGCGGCGCCTCGCAAACCCGCAGAACAAGAACGATCCTCACAGCCAACGCACAAGCCACGAAAAGTGTTCCGAGTTGACGACAGCGATCAAAGTGACAGAGCAAAACCTCGCAAAGATCATGCAGCAAGTGGACAAGGCAATGACAGCGAGTCCAACGATAGCTGCCAACGACAGCCGCCTCGTATCCCTCACGCGCCTTGGGCGCGCGCTGACGAAAGCCGAGCACGAGCTGCGCGGCCATCTACTTCAACGGCGACACGAGCTTACGAGGCTCTTGGAGTATGATGAACATTTGCGGGTGCTTGCCCAAACACTCATGGCACGGTCCCGTTAAGTGCGAGCGTCTGCGACAGGGATCAAGTGCAGAGCTGCCTCGTAGGCGCCGATGCAACGGATCTCTGACGTGGCTTCAGAGCCCGAGCCTTCAGAGCCCGAGCCCAGCGCAACAACTTGGACGACTCGGTGTTCGCTTGATCAATGCTTTTGGTTGACGACGCCAGTTCATCGCTGACGGTATCAGCGTTCGACGTGTCGGTTTCATTCGCACCTTATGGCGATTGTGACCCCTCAGCCAACGTCGCCGACCAGCTCCTTGACACGACCACCAGTATGGGCGATGGTTTCTTCTCGTCCGCGCGGCGCAATGGCGATGCCGCCCCAGCGCGGTCCTGGCAGCCCCGCCCGCCGCGTGAGTTGTTGTACGAGACCAGGTACATCCAGCTCGCAGAATTCACGCGCGACGTCAAGAACGGGACCATCAAAAACTATGGAAAGCTCTCGAGCGCCGAGAAGCGACAGCTCTTTGGCTCGAGTATCGTGCCGATCTTCGTGCCGCTCGCCCCAGGCGAGTCCAAGGAGCAGTACGAAGCGCGGTTCGCATCGTGGGTCCAACGCACCGCCGGCTTCTCGGTGCAAGAGCTTGAGCAACACGACGAAGAGAACAAAGAACGGTTCTATCGCATGCGGTTTGCAATGGCCAATGGTCTCGGCTTGGAAGCGTTTGATCCGCAATCGTTTGATGCGGACGGGACGTATCGGCCAGCACACATTCGTTCACGAGCAGACGAGCGGCCCGCGCTGTCGCCGGCGCGATCGACATCACCCGTACGATCTCGCGATCGCCATGCCGTAGGCGCGACCAATCCACAGCGGTACGTGCGCCACCCAACGACCGGGAAGCTCGTGCCGCGCGACGCACTGTACAAGACACTACTGGTCGAGCTTGAGGAGTACAAGCGCGACTACAAGCAGCGCCGCATCGTCGGGTACTTGAACTTGCCCGATGAGAAGCTCGTCGAGATGTTTGGCTCGACGATTGTGCCGATTCACGTACCGCTTGCACGCGGCGAGACCATCGAGCAGTACGAAGCACGGTTTGTGAAGTGGATTGAGAAACGAGGGTACTCGCTGCGCGACCTGGAGGATCACGACGATATGACGCTCGAACGGTACAACCGGATCAAGTTTGCCAACCTCAATGCCACAGGCGAAGAGCGGTTTTGTCCGCCCAATGCGAAACGTGAGCGGCCGATTGACGACAAGAGCCCGCGGCATTTCAAGAAGCCAGCGGTGAGCGATGACAAATCATCATTATTTGCGACCAGCAAAGCTGACACAACCGGTAGAGAACGGACAGACCAACAGGCGCCGTCCGTGGCCGAAGTTTGTTGTGTTGACCATGTTTCGTCAAGTGCGATGAGTGCACAGAGCCACGGGTGCTCTTTCTCTATGCCACCCGAAGCAGCACTGACGTCGGTTCTGGTAGCGGCGTACATTGCGTGCGGCTGCCACCAGTGCCTCGTCAAGGGCGTGCGGTCGCTCACGATAAAGGTCGCGGAGCTGAGCGGTTCGGCATGTTCGACATGCGAGATCAAGTCTTCTGATGCTACGAACCCGGCGGACCAAGTCGCGGATTTGACGCAAGCCGACGATCGACAATCTCCCAAGATGAACATGAAGGCGAAGGCGACCACATCTCGGCTCGCGGCTGCCATTACGAAGATCGTCACGTCCGAGACGACTATGGACGAGGTTCAGAACCAGTTCCCGAGCAAGCGCAAGGACGACGACGACATGTTGTCTAACGATCCCGTTGAGAAACAGCTTCTAGTCGAGTATGAAGTGCTGAACCAAACCGTCATAAAGCACGAGATGGCGTTGGGCGATCTGGCGGCTCGACTGACACGCACTCCAGTCACGGACACGGCAGAAACCACGCGTCTGCAAGACGAGATCCACGAGCTTCGTGAGGATATCGAGCAAGGGGCGAAACTTCGAAGCGAAGCGCTGGCGATCGTGATAGCGCATGTGTGGCGCCACAAGCGAAACGACCTGGGGCGGCGCCTTGTTAATCCACAGAACAAGAATGTGCTTCACATTCAGCGCACAAGCCACGAAAAGTGCTCGACGTTGACAGTAGCAATCGACGCGACGCAGCAAACCATTTCAGAGCTCAAGCACCAAGTGGATGCGGCAATGGCAGCAAATCCGACGCCAGAAGACTACGCCAGCCACCTCGCGTCGCTCACTCAGTTGGGCGACGCGCTCACGAAAGCTGAGCATGAACTGCGAAGTCTGTTGCGTCAACGGCGACACGAGTTCGCCAAACTCATTGAGTTTGATGAACACCTGCGAGGTCTCCTCGGTGGGTCCGGCTAAGTGCGAGAGGCTGCGACAGGGATCAACTGCCTCACGTGAAGAAACCCAAAGCAACCACTACAGTATCAGAATTGACGCCTCGCCAAGCGACCGTCAGTGACCATGCGCGGCACCATGAGCGGGAATGACGCGGCGTTGCTGAAGCAACGACTTGTTACGCTCGCCGACTATGCGAAAGAAGTGCGGCGCGGGCTCAAGGTCTCCACTTCGGTCTGGGCGGAACTCTATGGATCCAAGGTTGTGCCGATTCCTGTGCCGCTCAAGCCCGACGAGAGTGTGCAACAGTACGAAGCACGTTTTGTGACATGGCTCTCACAAGAGCGCTGTGTTTCTCTCGAGCAGCTCCGGAATGAGACCATCACGGAGCGCAACTATCGCATGTCGTATGCGAGACACCGTGCCCACGACTACAACGGTCGACGTGAGCGAGCGCTCGCGATGCTCGACGGCCCCGACAGTACGGAAGTGACGATCGGAGAGACGACCTCAGGGCAGAAACGCGACTGTCCCAGCGACACCTTGCATCATGAAGACATATCCAGCAAGCGGGCTTCCAGCGAGTGTACGGCGAGTGCAATCAGCCAAACGGAGTTTGTTCAGGGCGAAGAGGAGGGCTTTCAAGAAATCGTGATCATGGAACCAAAGATGGAAGAACTCTAAGCCGGCGGCGCTGCTGCGTGTTCTCCAGTATGGTACTTGGGGTGTGGACCTAGCGGAGGGATGATCGGTTTTGACGAAATATGGTGTTGTGTCGACTGCAATCGAAATCGGATCGAAGCGTTTCTCTTCCTCGTCTCGGATTTTGAGGCCTCTTTTCTCCCGCCCACTCCCACAGCCACTGCCATCTCGCACTTCTCAAAACGACTCGGTCACTATCCAATGCCTCGCGGACCTCCTCCTTCGCCGACAGATCTGTTGCGGACGCGCGTGCTCGACGTCCGTACCTACGCTGCTGAGGCGCTCAGCAAGCGCAAGATCTCCAAGGCGCAGTCGATGGCGTTGTATGGCTCGCCAATCGTCCCGATTCCCGTCCCGCTCAAGACAAACGACACGCTAGAAGCATACGAAGCCCGCTTTATCGAGTGGTTGTTTCGCGAGCGCAACCTGACGAAGGAGCGGTTCGAGACGAACGCGAACTTGGAGCGCAGCTGTCGCTGTGGATTTGCACGCGCTGAGGCCCGCGCGTTTCTCCTCAAGGGTGATGGCAATGACGACAGCGTCAAGGAGGAAGTGGCGATCAAGACAGAAGACGACGTGGTGTTTGTCGGCGTCAAGCGCGAGCGCGAAGACAGCGAGGATGAAGGCCCAGAACTCCGCAAAATGAAGGGTATGCCACAAGACGGTGTGAAAGAACAGGACGTGGCGGACGAACAACCTGCGGCTTTGATTGTCCATGAAGCCGAGTCGCCAGAACTGATTCTGTCTCCCGAATGGCTATCTACACTGTAGAAAGCTATACGGGAAACCTGTATTCGGATAGCTTTTGATTGCCTCCTGTTTTGGCTACTGGCTTAGTCAACAGCTGCCTATTGATTCATAAAGCGAGAAAAAGAGTGAGTTCCAGATCCTACCTTCACTCGATGCATACCACGTTGTGATGCCCCATTGGGCGAGTTGAACGGATCACATAGTTGCTCGACTCGATTGAGCAACGCGTGAACAAGCCGCACGCCTGCACGTCAAAAGGCAGCGTCGTGAGCCAATGGCACTGTCGCTGGGCCACTAGCCGTGTCAGCGCCGCTTTAAACTCGGTGCGAAGGGGATCCTGCCACGCCAGATCAAGACGCTCACGGATTTCTTCTGTGAGCCGATAGCCCGTTTGGTGGCTCCACTTTTGCCTATGGGCAGCTTGACTGGATAGAGCGGCGTCAATCACATCCGCCAGCTCGTCGAGTCGATGGCGATAGAGAAAGACGACGAGGTTCGCCAACGCGACGCTGCGACTGCTCCATCGTCTTGTTAGGTGCCCACCATGTTCCACTTTCTAGAAAATACCTGGTACGGCATTGGGAATCGTCGCTTCATCATTTCGACGACCGTTCAGTGTTTCGTGCTGTGGTTGCCTCCATCAACGTATCGAACTGATGCGAAAACCTGCTCATCGAAACTCGACTCGCTTGAGCAAATCGCGAACAACCGCTTGCGCACGCTCGTCAAAACGCAGCGTCGTGAGCCACTGGCGCTGTCGCTGGGCTACGACCTGGCTCAGCGTCGCTCCTAAATGCTCCATTTTCGTGCGTTGGGGATCCTCTCGGAGCGCTTCTAGTCGCGCCCGCGTCTCACTGATCTCGCCTGCGAGCTGCGCACACTTGCGGTGGCCCAGCTTTTGCACGTGAGTGGCTTGGCTCGATGGAGTAGTGTCGATGATCTTGGCCAACTTCTCGAGTCGGTGGCGATAGATAAACACCACGAGCTTGGCCAACGCGACGCTGCGCCGCTCGCTCTCTTCGTCGATCAGCCCTTGGAGTTCGTTGTCTTCGTCCCGACGCCGCGTCGCTTCCGCCATGTCGTTCGCCGCGAGCGTGACCAGCTCTGCAGCAGAGTAAGCGAGCGCGTCTTCGTTCATGATGATCATTTCGTTGATCGTCTCGTACTCGCGGACGAGTTCGTCCTCAATGGTAGTGTCGTTCTTCTCGTCGCCGTCGGTCGTCAAGTCCATCGGCTCAGCTGTACACGCGTGCGCTTTGGCTTCGCGTTCCAACGATGTAATCTTTTCTGACAGCAGCCGCATCGCGGTGACCAAGCATCGTCGGCAGCCGCACGCCTGGCACACATCGAGCGAGTCGTTGCCAGTGCAATCGACTCGTCGTTTCTTCTCGACTGGCTCGTCTTGCGCAACTCGATCTCGCTTGATGGACTGCGACGATACGAATCGTTCGTCTCCCTTTCGATTGAGATTCGCAAATTCCATGCGCAAGTGGCGCTCTCGCAGGCGGATCTTGTGGTTCCTGACTTCTGCGAGCGTCAAACCTTCGGTCTTCTCGAGCCATTGCACAAAGCGCGCTTCGTACTCCTCCTTGGTCTCCCCTTGCGCGAGCGGGACGGAAATCGGCGCGTACGGTGATCCAAAGAGCCGCTGTTTCTCCTCGAGACTCACGTGCGTGAGGTCACGGAAGCGACCCTGGTGTGTGTCTTCTCGAAACTGCTCGAGCGTCGTGTACTCGGGGATAATGGTCAAGTGGTGAGGGACCCTGGACGGATCCACGCGCCCTCGTTCGTCTATATAGACAAGCTCGGCACTCGTTTCCTTAGTCTCACGCTCACGCTCACGCTCACGCGACCGTGATCGTGATCGTGATCGTCGTTTGTGCCACAGCCCGTGCTGGAGGACGCTATTGGCAAACGAGATCCGTAGCGTCCGCTCGCGATTGGGATCGTCCTTCTCGAGATCGGCGAGCGTGAAGCCCCGACCACGGAGCCAT
>JAADWR010000124.1:0-16683 GCA_023336345.1 Pythium inflatum | reverse complement strand
TGTCGATCGGCGCGGCCGTCGTGGAAGGAACAGATGTCACCGCCGTGGTCGCTGGGACCGTCGCGAGCTGCCACGTATTGCGCAAAAGCAGCTCAAAGTAGTCGTCGTCCGCGACAAAGAACCCGACGTTCTGGTAATAGTGCTCCCACTGCGCAAGTGAGACCGTGCCGTTGGCGTTCGCGTCGTCGCCCAAGTCAAAGTTCTCGATGAACGCTTGAAAGACGTTGGCCTCGGATTCGCGGCCGGCAATGACGTCGGGATGGCGCGCGGCGTCGTACTGCTGGACGATGTCGCTCGGTGTGAGGACGTTTCCTGGCGCCGCTTCCAGGAGCGACGCAAACGCGAATCGCGCAAGCTCCAAGCGCCGCGAGTTCAGTGGCGCGCGGATAAAATCAAGTGCGACGGTCACGGGAATCGCACCGCGGTGGTCGCGGTCGAGGTACTTGAAGAGCACGCGCAAGTCGCTGTCACTGAGCGTCACGGTCGTCGCCTCGTCCGTTGTCTGGATCGCTTGCTTGAACTCGGCGAGCGAGAGGAGACCGTCGCTGTTCAAATCTCCTAAACGGATCTGCCGCGTGAGCGCCACGAGACTTGGGAGTCCGCGCGATTTGATCGTCGCACGAAGGCGCGTGAGCACCGAGAGCGTCCCGGGGTCTAGGGCGTCCACTCCTGATGGCCGTGGCGACGTCCGCGCGTTGCCGCGTGGACTCGGCGTCGGTGTGTGGAGCGATGGGTCGACTAGACAGGCGGCAAACTGCGTGCCTTTGAGGAACTCGGCGTTCGTGTGCGTGGCTTTCGGCGACAGCGTGTCGTTGGTGAGACTTCGGCTGCGGTGGAGCCGCGGCGGCACGGCCGTTGGTGAGACCACGACGGGAGCGGGCGGCGGCAACGACGTTGCGACTGTCAGACTCGAGTATTTCGAGTCGTTGAGCGCTTGAAGAAGCGACATGGGCGCGACCGCGACGCCGCCGCTGCTGGAGCTTGCAATGCCTTTGGTACTCGTCGCGTCGCTGAGCGACGTCCGCGGCGTCGCTTTCCACACGCGCTTGAGCACCAATTCAAAGTACTCTTCGCTCGGGACGTGGCCGCTCACGTACTGAAAGTAGCTCATCCACTGGTACTGGTTCACAAACGCTGTCGCCGTTGTTGTTGTGCGCGTGAGGAGCGTGAACGACTGGAGAAACTCGTCGTGCACTTGCGCGGGCGTCTTGTCGCCAAACATGACGCTCGGGTGTTTGCTCGCGTCGTGGTTGGCAATGACGTCGGACGTCGCGACGTACCCCACGCGCTTGCGGTCGAGCTGCTCAAAGACACTCTCCACGAGCTCGAGGCGGCGGTCCGTCAAGGGGCCCTACAGAGCGGAGGCGTGAGTCTCAAGATGTCTCAGGGCCGAGGAGGAATCGTACACAGAGGAGGTTCTTGACGGCTTCGACGGTCGTGCGGCCGTCGTCCGGCGTCCCGAGGCAGCGGAGCAGCGCCCGTGCGTCCTACGTCACAGTGTTAGTGATACTATGAGAGTTTCAATCGTTCCTACAACGTACGACTTCGGAGATACTGAGTTGGTTCTCATTGAACACGAGCTTGAGCGTCGCGCGACCAATGCCGCTGCCATTGCTGTCGCCTTGTGTGGCCTTTTCCAAGCTCTGGCCGAGCTGCACCCATACACTGTAGAGGTATAATGTGAGCTTTGATAGGAGAGGGCATGGTCTTCTTACTCAACGTACACGAGACCGCGCTGGCGGAGGTTGTTCTGGAGACTCGTGACGAGGCGACTGACGTCGACTTGGTCGGCGGTCTCTTGCTGCGCCGCGTTCCACTGCGTGAGCGATGTCGGTCCGCGCGGGGTCGTGGCCGCCATGGTGAGGACAAAGGGGAGAACGCGAATGCGCGAGGGAACTGGTCGAGAAGCAACCAATTGAGCTATATTGAGAGGCGCCAGCCAAAGGATGAAAACGGCCATGACGGCGATAAATAGACTCGCTGGGTGCTGGTTGTCCCAAGGAACCGGCCAATAACCAGGCTGAGAAAGGCGCCAAACCAGACACACACTCATAAGAGAGAGCAATGCGACGCCATCTCGACTTTACTTCTGATCATACGCGAGAAATCCCGAGATCTTGTTCTCCGAGCCAATGTCGTTGCCCGGAAGGTCGTATTAGCTCATGGAGCCTCGAAAACACTGTCGCAAGCACTCGGACCCGTCGTGCGAAGCTGGTTATGTTTTGTCGCCTAGCGTCAGTCGTGGAGTAGCGACGTCTTCGGCGCTTCGTGCACAACTGCAAAGATGTCTATGAAAGAGAAACGAGGGGTGTACGAACCTTGCGGAGGAGTGCGCCAGTCGCCTGTGACATGTGGCGCACGACGTGTCATATGCGTATACGAAGTGTGTGCGTGGTAGAGCACGTGTCGATATCGAGGAAACGTGGTGATGACGGACTCACTGTAGGGACACCAATCTCGACCGTGGTGGAAATATCAGCAGGACGGTACAGGTTTTGTGTGATATACTGTTCAGAGTGGTTTGAGGTTGTGATAGATTTTAGCAAAGTATCCAATAAGCCAAGACGTGATAACTGCATATTGGAAAAACATATATGTGATTTGCAAGAGAAATAATATATTAGGCGACTTCAAGTCACGTGGTTCAACGTGACCTCTAACAGGATTGTTGCCCGCCTTTCGCACCACAGCCGGCACACCACCTCAGATGTAATCAAACACAAGAGAACGCAATGGACCGCTGTCGTCCGTGACTCTCCACTTCACAATCGCATTTGCTCGCTCGTCGACACCCGCTCCTCACCGCCACCATGCAGATCACTCGTCCTCTCTTCGCGCTCGTGGGTGCCACCATCCTAGCGCCCAGCGCAGCCACGTCTGACGCCGAAGCCAACGCCAATGGGACGCGAAGCCTTCGGTCTGAGGCGTCGTGAGTCTGCTTTCGGGGTTACCCCGGCCATGATCTCCCGGGCAATGACATTGGCTCGGTGGGCAACCTCAACCTTCCAGAATACTGTATCGCACAGTGCGCGTCGCGTTCAGACTGCTATGCGTATACGTACGTGTGGAACGACCGCAAATGCTACCTCAAGTCGGCGCCGCGCAGCAACGCCGCCAGGAGTGTGTTGAATGCCGAGCACGCCATGACGACGTACAAGCAGGGCCTAATCTCGGGTGTCAAGCTCCCGGCACGATGCCCCGAGTAGGCGTTTGTCACGGCGAACTGCGACTATCCGGGACAGGACGTCAAGAGCATTCCGGGCTCGAATTTCGAAAACTGCTTTTGGGAGTTGACGTCGTACCGCGCATTTACGTGAAGCGACTACAACGGCGGGACGTGCTGGATGAAGTCGGGGTGGGCCGCTTGCGAGCCAGGGAATAACAAGTACTCGGCCCTTCGCCTTCCGAAACAGGATTTCTAAGCTCGTGTATGGAAGCGACTAATTGGACATGATAATTGAATAGCGCTTGCTGTTATCGTAGAAAGCTTGACATACACTTGTGTTGTCCAGATTGCGTTCACCATGGCACCAATCACTGGAGAAAGGGGAGACCAATAGGTTGAGCGTCAAGGACGAAACACAAACTGTACAAGAGTACTACTACGTAGATGGATTGACTTCTGGAGGCCGACTCCACCTAGCATATGAGCAAGAAGCGAAACTAGAGGGATTGGACGCACGTTAAGAACAGTGAAGGTGCATCATTAGCGTTTCTCGAGGTGGCTCGATGCTCTCCTTACAGTCTCTTGCATCCCTCTGAAACGTTTACGTCGACGACCACTCGGGCAGGAGAAATGCCGTGTACTTGTTCCCAGTAGCCGTGCAGCCACCGAACAGCTCCTTCATCCAGCACGTCCCTCCGTTGTAGTCGCTCCACGTAAACGCATACGATTTGTCGGTCAATCTATAGAAGCAGCTTTCGTAGTTGGAGCCCCGGTAGTTGTCGGTGTCAAAGGCTGGCGAGTCGCAGTTGCCCAACACAAACGCGTACTTGGGGCATTCACCTGTGCCTTTTGTATACAGCTTGACACCTGACGTGACATCGAGCTTGTACGTCGCCGTGGCATGCGCGACATCGAATGCGAGCCTGGTGGCCGGGCGATTGCCACGCGGGCTCGACTTGAAGTAGCACTTGTTGTCGGCCAACACTTGAGTGTATGCGTAGCAGTCAGAGCGAGCGAGGCATAGCTTCTGACAGTCCATGACACGCTCAGCGTACGCCGAGCCAATGTCGTTGCCTGGGAGATCATAGTCCATGTAGCCCCGAAAGCAGACTTGCGACGTCTCGGACCGAAGGCTTCGCGTCGCATTGCCGGCTGCCGTGGCAGTGCTAGTGACCAGTGTCATGGCCCCGACGAGTACGATGAGAAGGCGAGAAAAGTGCATTGCGTGGTGTGGTTGGGGCTGCTGACGTGTGAGCGGATGTGATTGTGACAAGGCTTCGGACTCCGACTGGATCGGTTGGCACTGGAGCTGGATTTATGCGTTCTTGAGAGATGTGTGATATATCTCACATACTTGAGCACCTGATACGTCCAATTTTAATGTAGAGGGGTATCAAATATCATAGATTTTAAGACTGTAGTTTGGGATATAATGGTATTATATTCACAAGGTGAATCAGGTATTCGAGAACTCGACGCTTAGATGCGTGCGACGCATAGGCAGAAGAGCCACGTCTGGATCGTCGGCACCTGCCCGACTCAGCCAGCCATCAAGTTGCCATGTACACACAGTGCAAGAGTCAGCTATAGGGATGTAGAAGATCGCGACTCAAGGTCCAGTTCACTATAACCAATGGGTGTACTGTATTGTCTATGGATCTCGTCCAGAGTACGAGCAATAACAGTCCGGTCGTTAGTCTTCAAACACCAGTAGTTTACGCCCACTGCACCAAGAAAACACCCGAGTACTTGTTCGTGGCAGGCGTGCATCGAATAGCCACTGACTTCATCCAGCACGGGCCGCCCTTGTAGTCGCTCCACGTGAATGCGGCCGCTCCATGGATACCAAACACCGCAGCAGGTTCCATATCTGGGCAGTAGCGACGCAGTCTTTCAGTGAGCAAACCGAGGGCGTGTTGGCCGCGTCCAAGGCTTAGTGGTCCGGAACGATGACCAACATCGTCGCCTAATACATGACAACTCAAACTGAGAAAAGGAAAGACGCCACTACAGAGTGCTGGCCAACGCTATACAGTAGGGCTTCACGACCACAGACTCAGGGTCTTCTGTACTTTGACCGATGGTTTCTCCACTGTGAAACTGTAGTGTCTTAGCCTTAATCGGAAATGGCCGTTACTGGAGCCGTTAATCACAGTCCTTCCGGGTAATCCGACTACCAATGCGCCAAGAGCACGCCCGAGCACATGTTTGCAGTAGGCTTGCACTGCACACCTACCGACTTCATCCAGCACGTCCCGCCCTGGTAATCGCTCCATGTGAAAGCGTATCGACCACTCCCGTCCGAGAGGAGCTGAGTGCAGTGCTCGAAGGACGGCGCCGCGAAGTGATAGGCATCAAAACCTGGCATATCGCAGTTCTTCACGACAAAGAATCGATCTGGACAGCTGTCTTCAATTCTCACGAACAATATGAGACCGGACACGACACGCGGCTTGTCCGCCACCCAGGCGTACATGTGCGAGCCGAAAGGCGAGGGATCCGCGCTCGTCGGGTCCGACTTGAAGTAGCACCTCTTCGCGTCGATCGCATACGTGAACGCATTGCAGCCCGAGCGGCCCTGACACTGCTTGTGATAGTCGATGTCATCCGACGCGTATGCGTTGCCAATGTCGTGACCGATGATGTCAAAGTCCGCGTACCCGCTCACGCAAGCACGCTTGAAGTCGGACCGCAGGCTTCGCGTCGCGTTGGCGTTGACGGAGACGGCAGTGCTGGTCGCCAAGACTGCGGCGTCGAGGAGCGCTGTGAGCGTGCGAACGAGCTGCATGACGTGATGGCGCGAGTGTCGAAGACCGAGCAAATGCGATTGTGAGGCTCGGGCGCCACTGCTACAGCCGAGCGGGTCAGACACCGTGATGCTTGCCACATCCTCGATTTTTCTTGGTATGTGGTCTATATCACATGCGACATATTTTGAATTCGGGCTTTGCCTGGACACCAGCGACGAGGTTTTATAAGCGTCCCTCACCAAGCCACTATAACTGCAAATGCTTTCAACCGTTTTCTGTATTGAGACGACCAACAACAACGAGTAGGCCCGACGCTATGTCCTTGCGGTCTTACCGTCAGGTGACCTCACGACCACTCGACCAAGCGAACCGAGAACTTGTTCGCAGCCTTGTGCACCGAGTAGCCATCGACTTGAACCAGCATGTGCCGCCATTGTAGTTGCTCCACGTAAACACGTCCCAGCCCGAGAGATAGTCGGATCGAAGCCCTAGCATGGCACGATGCGCTCTTGCCGTTCGCAGTTTGGGTTAGCAATCGTGAGTTGCTCACCACTCCAAACACACTGCAAAACGGACGAAACCGTCGGCGCTGCCGCAACACCCAGCCAATGGCGCTGGGTACCCAGTTTTGTAGCCCCTCTGGCTGTTGTCGAGTTCTTGGATCCATCTTGGGTCCAGTGTGTCTAAGTCTGCCAAGGCTCCCTGAACCCACAAATATCGAAGCGTCACGAGCCAATCAGCTTCGCGAACGATGAGAGAACCCCTTTTGATTGGCTGAGAGGAGCTGGTTCGAACGAGTTTCAACTCCGTTCAGTCGAATCGCTGACCCGAACCATTGTTTCACAGCGTGTGCGTCAGTCGAACGCTGGCGTTGATCGCCAAAACGAACCGTCCAAGTGTTTTCTTGTTGGGCACGGCACCCGAAAGGACGCGTAGTGGGAGAAAACGAACCTCTGCAGAAAGAACCCTCGGCTGGCTCACGATCAACGATAGCGCCGGCCCTGAAGCCAGCAATGAGCGTCTCCTAGCCCCCCACCAGCAAGACTCACTCTTGCTTTCTCCAGCTCCATTCCCCATGGTCTTGTTCGGTCCGGTCCTCGACGTTGTCGTGAGCTTGTGCGTCTGCAATGCGCTCAGCGTCACCATGACGCTCTTCCTCAAGTGGTTCCTCTACAAGTGGCACGGCCACGGCTACCCGTTCGCGACGACCATGACGCTCGTGCACATGGTATTTCAGTGGATCGTCGCGTCGGCGCTCCTTCGGTGGTGGAAGAAGCCGTGTCACCACAAGCTCCCGCCCCGCGACTACTGGACGCTGGTGGTGCCCATCGCAGTCTCCGCGTCGCTCAACATTCTCTGTTCCAACCTCGCGTTCTACTACATCACCGTGACGCTGAGCACCGTCGCGCGATCGACGCTCAATGTGTGGACACTACTGCTCTCGATATGGCTGGGGCATCAGCGCTTTTCGTACGCGATTGTCGCGGTCATCGGACTCATCTCCCTCGGCGTCGCGCTCTCGACGCTCCACAGCACACAGTTTCATCTCGGAGGGTTTGTGCTTGCGCTGTCGTCGGCCTTTCTCCAGACGCTCCAGTGCGTCCTCACGCAGTCGCTGCTCAAGCGCCTCGACGACAACGTCGCGAGTCCCGTGCTCACGAGCATCAGTCTCATTTCGCCGACTAGTGCACTGTGCCTCCTCCCGCTCGCCGCTGTACTCGACGGTCCGAGCCTCGTCTACTCGGAAATCGTCCGTGATCCGCGGCTCTTGTTCGAGTCCTCGGGATGGGTATTGTTGAGTGGCGCCATTGCGTGTGCACTCGTGTTCTCGAAAGTTGTCTTGATCTACCAGACGTCGGCGCTGACTCTTGGCGTCTCGAGCAGCTGCCGGGACGTGCTGCAGATCCTCTTTGCGGTCGTGTGGTTTGGCGACGAGATCAGCGCGACGAATGGCATTGGACTTACGGCTGTCATCACGGGCGTGTTCTTCTACACAGTCCTCAAGAACCAAAAGCGACTACGCAAGAGCATCGGCGTTGGGCTTGGAACCCCAGACGATTCGCACCGTGTAGATAGTACAAGAGACCTCGCTTCCCACGCAGTATGTCTCTCACCCCCGCGATCCCCGAGCCTCTCGAAGACTGCGTCGTATCACACGGCGATCTCGTGCACACCAGTGACCCAAGAGCACGGTCTCCATGCTCTCTCACACGACGAAAACCAGTACAACTGTGCGCAGGAGGACAGGAGCCCGAGTGGATTTGTCTAAGCATCAGCTTCAAGACAAAAAGGTGCGATAGGACGCCTGTCAGACAAACCGATTGTGCGAGCCCGATTGTAACAAATGCCCCGATTTTGCGCCCAAATCTGATTCTGTTGGAGATTTTGGAGATTTTGGTGTTAGCCCAATTGTAGCTTCGGTTGGATGTTGCAGTGTTGGTGATTTGGGAAGGACCTGCGTACGCATGCACCCATTGTGGCTTTCGTCGACCGCGCGAAACGCGGGCAGGAAACCACACTGGAGAGCGGATGCGAGCTGCTGTTCATGGCGCCAACAGCATCCGACATTCCCTCGAAAATCTCCAAATGACTCAGATTCGAGCACAAAACCAAAGCGTTGAGTTTGAGTTTTGGGAGTTTTAGATTTAGAAGTAACCACTACGTGCGCACGCACCAGTTGCGTCACCGCTGGTCGGACAAGCAGTATGTACGCGCCGCCCCACAGTTGTGTACCCGCTGTGGTTGCGCGTGGTGAAGAACAGGGAACGTGGGTGTGTGTGCCTACGGCAAAAGAGACCTTCAACATTTCCAGCCAAGCTGTTATCATTTTAAAAACCAACAACAGAAGTGCCTGAGCGCGGAACGTCTCTTTCCTCACCAGTCAGTCTCGATGCCGTAGATTCCCGAGCGCCTGTTGTCAGCAGGAATGCATTCAACAAACTCAGTCTCCGCGAACGTCTTGAGCCAGCACGTCCCGCCGTTGTCGTCGCTCCACGTGAACGACAGCTCCTTGTCGCGGGCCGTTGGGAGACAGTCGTTGGCGTCCGCCGCCGCAAAGTTCGACACGTCATGACCGCGGAGGTCACAGTTCTCGACGAGAAAGTGGAGCCGCGGACACGCTTTCTTGCCATTCTTGTCGAGCCACACGCCCGACGTGACGTGGGGCTTGTACGCCGCCATCGCGAGGTCCGATTTCAAGTAGCACGTGTTGTTGTCCCACGAGTATGTGTACGCCCAGCACTCGTCGCGGTTGGTGCACATGGCACGACAGTCGACCGCGTTGTTTGCGGGCGCTGAATAGTAATCATGGCCGATAATATCAAACCCCGTCTTGTAGCGCAAGCACATCCCAGAGCTTTTGGTCGTCGCATCGGCATCCGGTGTACCAGAGCTCAGGGGCAAGGCGGCGGCACTGACGAACGCGGCGACGAGAAGTGCGTGCGGCTGCATTGGTGGCGCGTGATGGTGTGGGTGCGAAACAAATGCGGTTGTGAGCCGGATGAGTGTCGCGGCGTCGTGCGGTCGTTCTCGAACGTGACCTTCACCTGGGCTCCCGGTGCTGCGGAGTCCACACAGTCGCGGCACAGCGGCGGATCATGGCTACTTGATTTGAACCCAACTCACTTGGACGCCAGGCTGAATGGAGCCAGGAAACGCCGCGTGCAGCCATGCACCCATGGCGCTCGTCTGAATTCAGATTTGAAGCATTCTCTACGTGTTTTCCAGTTCTGGGAGAAAACCGCTGACAGAATTCAAGTTGAACTTTGAATGACGACAATGCCTGGCACAATTATAATGCACGAGCGGCTGGTTCAGCCAAGGTTACGTCTCTCGTTATTTCACTGCGTCTTAGTCGTTGCTGCGAATGTCAGAACCTCTTGTAGCGCCGGCAAACCAAAGCGCTTTGGACAGTCATCTTGGCTTCTCGCATCGCAGATGTCAGCGACAAGGAGGAGGCACTAACGAACACGGCGAGAACAAGAAGGAGAAGCAATTGTGGAACCATAGTCATTTGCGTGGGATCCATGCACCCACGCTCATAATATTTCGCGCGTGACCACGGAGGGAAGCGCATAGCAGTGTACTTAGTACTATCCAACAACTTCAACAAACTGTAAATCCGAGTCTCCGAGGTGTTCGCCTTCGATAAAGCCATGGAACTATTGCGCCCAACCTCGCATTGCCAGCACTGGAGACCCAGGTTTTTTTGCGACGACCCAGCACGACTTATCGCTCTGCTTGTTCCATACAAAACCGTTCTCGCCATGGTCGGAAACGAAAAGATCGCAGGGGCGGATGTGAAAACCTGGAGTGTGGTAGTTCGCGAACCACAAAGAATCTCAGTGGGCTAATGACGTGGGTCTGCATACACCGCTCGAATCCTAACGCCACTCGTCGCTGGTACATCACACCGTGAACGCTCAAGTGTGCTGGAACTCGCTAGTTTCTGGAAACCTCTACCACACCTCGACAACAACCGGCTACTGGATGCAACTTCAACATTACCCATTAAGCTGTCGTAATCAATGCAGGCATGCCTACAAGCACCAGCAATCGTAGCTCACAGTGCGAGCGCGTAGACGCCCGACTGCATGTTCTCGGCACTCGAGCATTCCGGGACTTCATTCGCCGCAATCGACTTGAGGTCGCACGTCCCGCCGTCGTCGTCGCTCCACGTAAACGAAAGGTCGTCGCAAGAGCTCTATCACTGCACTGGCCAGCGTCCGAGGCTGGAGAACTGGAAACATCATGGCCACGGAGGTCGCATCCCGTTACGAGAAAGTGCTGCCGTGGGCAGGTATTGTGCGTGAACTTGAGCCACACGCCGGACGCGACGTGCGGTTTGTACGCCGCCATGTTCAGGCCCCACTTCAAGTAGCACGTGTTGTCGTCCAACGAATACGTGAATGCCCAGCACCCTTCGCGGCGTCGGCAAATATTGCGACAGTCGTAGATGTCGACAGCAGGTGTCGAGTCAAAGTCGTTGCCGATGATATCCAGCCCGGTCACGAAGCGCGGGCAAGCTGCAACGACTTGGGCGCTCATGTTGGCTTCGGGCATCGCCAAACTCGGCGGTAACGCCAACGTACTGGCGAACGCGGCGACGACAAAGGAAAGCGGCAGCATTGGTTGACTCAGAGCAGATGTGAGTGTGAGAAACCACTCGAGTCGCGGTCTCCAGCGCGGCCTTCGCTCTGGTCGTAGTGCGAGTCACGTCGATACGGTTTGAGCCCAGCGTAGCTAGAAACGCGGATTCTCTTCAGTGCTTCAAGCTATGAGTGAAGCCAGGAAACGCCGAGCGCATCAAAACGCGTTTTCACGTGTTTGATGAGATTCTGTGACATGATACAACTTCGACTTTTGGCCAACTTTCTGGAACACTCGTCGAGTGTCAGACGAGCCACACGATACGATTTGAACCCAACTCAGAATAGTGAACCTAAGACACGCCGAATGCACCTGTGCGTGCGGTCATTCGCGACGAAAAGCCCATTTCGTAGTGTGTAAAACACGTTTTCATGGTCTTGATGGAAATCTGTGACTTGATACAACTTCAACTTCGTAACGGAGACGTAATACGCCCGTACGTACCTGTACGATGACACGAACTTGCATCAGTCTGCCAGCTACCAAGAACGGGCAAACAGTAGCAGTAAGCAACCTTTTTACATAAACAACCACGCTGCCGTAACCAGCCAACAGTAGGTCGTGAAGCCCTATCTCGTCATTGCTCAAAAGTCCATCTGGATCGCGTAGACTCCCGAGTCCTTGACGACGGCACTGATGCATTCAGGCATTTCATGCGACTCAAAAGACTTGAGCCAGCACGTCCCGCCGTTGTCGTCGCTCCACGTGTACGACAGCTCCTTCTCGAGGGCTCGAGCACGACACCCGCTGGAGTCGGACGCTGGGAAGTTGGAGACATCGTGGCCGCGGAGGTCACAATTTCCGACGAGAAAGTGCAGCCGTGGGCAATCGTTCCCTTCGTAGATGAGCTGCACGGCCGACGTGACGTGCGGTTTGTACGCCGCAACAGACATACCCCACTTGAAATAGCACGTGTTGTCGTCCCACGAGTACGTGAACGTCTTGCAGCCGTCGAGTTCAATGCACCTGAACCAACACTCGTGAGGGCCACCGCCGTATGCGGAGTCAAAGTCCATGCCGCGGATATCAAATCCCGCCCTGTAGCGCCAGCACCGGAACGTGGTCTGGGCCGTCATGTTGGCTGCGGGCGTCGCAGAGGCCAGGGGTAAAGCGGCGCCAGCGACAAAGGCGGCGACGAGCAGGGAATGTGGCTGCATTGGGGAGGCTTCGTAGAGCAGGAGCAAATGCGATTGTGAGATGGTGCACCACAACGCGGTCGAACTCTACTACGTACCAGTGCTGGTCGCTGCGATATGATTTGAATCCAAATCAGCGCTTCATTCCATCTCGAGTGGTTCCACGAAACGCTGAGTGCACCCATGCACCCGTGGCTTCTCAAACTGTTCTAAACTTCACTTACCAGCCACCGTTTATCCTATTTGCATTGAGGCTTCGTCGTCCAATGGGTTTTGTCGTCCCGTAAGAGTACGTGTACGCAAGTCGTCGCCGTGATTTCGGTACATCACGTCGCAGGCATTGACGTGTTCGGCTGGCACTGAATCAAAGTCGTTGCCAATGGTATCAAACGCCATCCGATAGCGCATACAGGTCCGAGGGTCATTTTCGCCTCGTGAGAGGCCGAAGTCGGGACGGCAGCGCCGATCCCAGCGACGAGAAGAGATGTGAGGGGCATTGGCGAACGTGGAGACCAACAGTGTGTCTGTTCTCACCTTGTCCTGTAGGAGTCACTGGACGAGTCACAGCAACGTGATTTGAACCCATCTCAGCTGTTCTTCCTGCCGATGGATGTCTAGAATTGTTCGTCGCCTTTCTCACACAAGAATTGTATACAAAACTCATTTATGGTGCTGCGCGACCCTGTGACATGGTACAACTTCAACTTACACATAGAAGCACAGCGGCAGAAATGCCGAGCCGCAATGATGTCATGGGGACGCATGTTGGGTCGGCCTGGATTTGATTATTTGGAGATCGACGACGCTCACAACCTGAACGGCTTGTATGACACCCGGGACAGCCACTCGTGAGACGCCCACTCCTGGACGTCGGCACCTCAATCGCGCCGCCTGTGGAGTCAGATGGGTCAGAAGTCGAGATCAAGACTACAGCCATGGGCTTTGTGGCTCTGGCTGAACTCGGCGGTCGTCTGACGCCACACACGACAGTGCGCTTTGTCAGGTGCATGGGGGAGTTGCGCCATGCCACAACCGCCACATACCGCGGTCCAAAACATCCGGGTTGGACCCGAGTCCAGCCGGACAGGGAGGACTCACCCTACAAACTCTATCGGCGAAATGGTTGATATGGGTACTGTCTCATCATACGTCTCCCATCTGTTCCACGTGGGCACCAAGTCTCCGCCGATGGATTCCTCTCTCACACTCGGTCTCTGATGGGAGAGAGTCTGCATCCATCGTGTTTGTGGCTCCGTGTAGCTTTGCAGAACGGAGGAAACGCTGTTTTGGGTACTGTACACGCACAGGCTCTTCCAGCGAAAGATAGTTCACATCGCCATACTCACCCTCTTGCCCATTTCTGAGTCTTCTCTCGGAGCATGGGCTTCTTTTCCAAGCCCACGATCACCGACTATGTCCGCCGCGGCGACTTGGCCGGCGCTGAGCGCACGCTCGCGAATGGCGTCGACGTCAACGAGCGCCGCGGCTTCCAGCAAACGCCCATTATGAAGGGCATTCGCTGTGTTCACAGACAAGGAGCATACGACGAGCGATGTCAAGTCGGTGTCGGTTGTGGGGTTGGCGTCGTACCTTGGGTACGCGGACGTCGTCAAGTTCCTACTGAGTCGTCCAGACGTCCAGCCCGAAGAACAAAGGTTCATACCCAGACACTCTCTGGCTGCTGAAATGTTACCGTAACCACCAAGTACGAGTTGCGACACCTGGTACTGTATACACAGTCGTGTTGACGTCACTATTGTCATGGTTGTCGACGAGCTACCCGCTGCAAAGCCGTTGCAGCTGCGAAGGAGGAAGATTTGGTTGGTCGATGGGTACGACGGGATGGGTACACATGGTAATCGATGGGTACACACACCTGATGTGTGCAGAACTGGGGAGCCCGATTACGTCCATGTTGTGCTGTACCACGAAAGAGTTGTGGTGTAGCGAAACCGATGGGTACGCACAGTACCCAATGGTCAGACCGTACCCATCGAATCCACACGATTGTAGAACGGATGGCGCGCCACCAAACGTCGCGAGACTCCTCGTCCTTCTTCGCGCTCCTCATTCTTCCTTCTCCATCACCATGGGCATCTTCACGACGACCGTCACCGACTATGTCCGCCGCGGCGACTTGGCCGGCGCCGAACAAGCGATTCTCAAAGGCGACGACGTGAACGAGCGTCGCGGCTTCCAGCAAACGCCCATCATGAACGCGAGTCGGAACCACGACATTGTGCTCATGCTCCTCCGCCACGGTGCCGACGTCAACGCCATCGACTCGAACACGATGACTGTCTTGTTCCACACTATCCACAATAGCAACGAACCGTCGGCGCTCGCGATTCTCGACCATGACGTCCACGATTTAGACGCGATTCTGTGGTGCGGCCGTACCGTGCTCCACGAAGCGGTGCGCCGCGGACTGGCGGGTGTGGTCAAGGAGCTGCTCGACCGCGGCGCGAATCCGTGGATCCGCGAGTACAACGGGAGCAACAACCCCATGGCGATCGAACTGATCAAAGAGACGCAGGGCGACGTTGCGGTCGCCATTCGCCAAGTACTCACCGAGTACACGTCGTTCGCCGCGGCCGTCGCTGCACGCAATAAGAAAGCGATCTTTTGGACGTTGGGACGCGGTCAACAGGCGTTTTCGGGAGCGGATTGGGACGCATTCTTCCCCTACACAGACGACGTTCGCGACGACGTGCCGCTCCACCGATGGATCTACTTGACGCTCGCGCAGCAGACGTACGACAACTTCTTGTACGCGCTCGAGTTTGCTGCAGCGCTTGTTGATACTGGGTTGTCCGTGAATACGTTTGCGGCCATGTTCCGTTTCCAGCCACACCAATGGAGCTTGCTCCATGTCGCGGCGCGGTACCAGTTTCCAGCGGCCGTCAAGTATTTGCTGGTCGAGTGCAAGATGGACCCACGCATTGTGGATGCGAATGGCCAGCGGCCCATTGATCTCGTCGATACGACCGACCGCAACGGAAAGCAGATCCACTTTGTGCTCACGCAGTGTATGCGCCGACTCGACTATGCCGAGACCTCGTCGAAAGTACTCAGCTGCCGCGACAATCGGTTGGTTACACTGGAAGAGCTTCAGCCGTTGGCCGAGTCGGTGACAAGTGTCTACGACCTTCGCGTGGTCGTGAGTCTTGGCATCTCGATGTTGCCCAAGGCCGACGTAAAACAGCTTCTGCTCACCGCGTTTGCTCAAGTGATCACTGATAAACTCGCGTATCAAGACCGCGACGCCGTGTTCTTCAAGCTTGTGCTCCGCGAGTGCCACCGACTAGAGCTCCTCACGGATGTCGAGTTTACGGAATGGGATCTCAAAACCAACAAAGTCAACATGGAGAGCTCCAAATGGGTCGACGAGATCAAACAGTCGATTGCTGACCTCCAGTGGCGCGTTGATACGGTCGAGCACCAGCTCCAGACGCTCCAGGTATCGTTTAATCAGTTGCGACAAGCGCTGATTGAGAAGCAAGAGCTCGAAGAACGCGCGGCCAAAGTGAAACAAGTCGTTTCGCTGTTCACGGCCGCACTGACGATGTGCGGTGGTCCGGTTATCGAAAAGTTCTTTGACAGTGTCATGGATTTCTCGGACCCGTTAAAGTTGCTGGTCGCGACATTCAATGTCAAGCAAGATGACGTTGTGAAGTTCTTGGCGGAGAAGACGACGGACGCGCTGCGTGATGGTGTTGCCGAACTGCTCGAGAAAGCAGCGATTGATCCCAAAGACTTTGCGGAGGTGCTGCGTGAAGCCGTCGAACTGGACCAGCTGAAGAAGCAGGAACAGCTCAAGCACGCGGCCGAGGCGCAGAAGGAATTGACTTTGTCATTGGCTGGACTCGCTGTATCCAACACAGCGGCCGCTCTATCGGCTCCTGTCTCTGCCCTCACAATGCAGAAGCGGAAGAAGATCTCGTTCCGAGACGTCGTGAAGCTCTACAAAGCCCAGCTGGGCGAACAAGAAGCCCCTACGGCTCCATCGGCTGCTCTCGTAGCGCCATCGACGCCAACAGAGACAGTCGATGACCTCCAAGAGTATCCCTACCACTATGCGGTTCAGTACTGCGGCGGCGACATGACCAAGTTCCACGAGATTATTGACTATATTGAGGAAGACGATGGCGACATCAATGCGACGGCCAGCGTCCTTGTGTTCACTGACAAGACCCACACGACGAGCGAAGTGAAGGCGGTCTCCGCGACCGTATATGCGTCGTACCTTGGGTATGTTGACGTCGTCAAGTTCTTGTTCAATCAACCAAGTGTGCAACCCGAAGAAAAGAAGTTTGTGATTGTCGGTCGAGCGCAGGCCCGTGCGATTGTGCAGTAGCAAGCGAACGGAGAAACTGGGTTGTGTAATACTAATACTAGGGAGCACCCACATGGTGCTACTTGGGCGAAGCCCCTCCCCCACCCCTATCGCGCAATGCGCATGTTCGAATCGGATGTGGAGTTC
>JAADWR010000123.1:0-16699 GCA_023336345.1 Pythium inflatum | reverse complement strand
CGACGCAACGCGCCACTTGTTTCACCAATGCGACCGCGACTGGTGCGTGCCACGACTGCGCGTGAACTACGAGTATACGTGTCCGCAGTCCCATAGCCACCAACCAACTCATACAGCCTCTGCGTCGCTCCTCTCGCTCGCGCTTCTCATGGCGACGCAACTGGAGAAGCTCCTCTACAAACAAGTCGAAGCGTACGTGTACCCGTGGACCGTCGTGCCGTTCATTCTGCCAGTCACGAGTCGAGACAATGTCCAATACGTCGAGCGGCCAGGCGGCTTCCGGTCAGGACCAGGTCTCCACTGGGAGAATCAGACGCGTGATGTGAAGGGTAGAGTGCGCTGTCGGTTCTGTGACCTCGTGAATCCGCCGGAATTCGCTCTCATCCCTTCTGAGCTGTCGCAGTTCGTGACCCCTCACGAGATGGCGCCGTTCGTGAACCAGTATCTAGCTGAGTACAACACCTACTGGGCGAATCGCAAGGCTAAAGAGTCTCAACGCCAGGAGCAGTGGCGCGACGAAGGTTTGGTGGACGACAGCGAGGAGTTCCAGCGCCCTTATGATGCCTATAAAGAAGAGACCAAGGCGAGCGATGCGCGATTTGGAAATGATCTTTCGTCGGATTGGGACCCTACCATGGTCGCCCTTCTCGTACAGCAAGGGCGGATTCCAGCCGATCTCGTGCTGTTGCACGCCGGCCCAGACGACAATGCGGCGCTCAAGCGAAGCCGCAAGCGACGGCTTTGTGGACGTCTTGTGCCTCGAAGTCTTTCGTCCGCTGCGCGCGTTTTTTGAGCGCAACGGCTTTTCGCACGTCCGTCGCGGTCTTTCTACAAACTACACAGGCAGCGACGCGTGGCCGCGGAGCGAGATCAGCAGCGTTGAAGTCATTAGCGGGATCGCGCCGCATGGGTTCTTTGCTGGCGTGTATCTTGTCGAAGTATTTATTTGAGTAGAAGAACCTCTATAAACGCATTCGTTGACAGTGGGTTCATGGGGCGAGCTGAACATATTATCACCAGGGACGGTATCAATGCGACAGCAAGCGCTGCTGTGGCTGGCGGCACTCGCGGCGTCGGCGTCGGCGTCGGCGCTCGAGACGCGCTGTGGCTCTGTCGTTCTCACGTCTCTCAAGTGCCCAGAGGCGTGCGGCCGTAATGCGCTGTGCACCAATGGCGTCCAGACAAGCGGCGCGTCCAGTTGCGAGTCGGCAACCCAGTGCGTCCAGACCGCGTCGGTGCCCAGCGCGTGGACGATCGATCTCACGCAGCATCCGGACGTCGCACAGATCCAGAACGTGACGTATCAAGAAGACACGAGGTCGGTTGTTCTCCGAGGCGACGCGCGCGCCAATGCCACGCTGGACGCGACGGTTTTTGCGACGCCAGTCGCGGTGACCAACTTGTAAGTTGATGGGCTCTTGCACTGAGAGGCTGAACTCACGGCTTATTTGTGACAGCACCGTATCAGGGATTTATGTATCACCAGCGCTGCTCACCACCAAGGGTCTCAAGTGGCAGCACGTGACGCTGGAGAATGTGGGATTTGAAACTCTGCCACAGACGCTGTCCGGCCTTCCGCTCCACACGTTGTACGTCACGTCAAGAGCTCCGTTGTCATCCACCTATCCACTGATACCATTACTTGATGTAGGAATCTGGCGCAGAACAATCTCCACAGCCTGAACGTCGAGATTCCGAGTCTTGAGGTGTTGAACCTCACGGAGAACCCGCTCACGACGATTCCAGTTTCCATCTTTCGCCTGCAATCGCTCTCGACGCTCTCGCTCCGGCGCTGTAACCTCACGAACGTTGTCCTCACGCCGACGCAACTCGAGTTTCTCCAATGCCTCCACACGCTCGACGCAGATTTTGCCGTGACAATGTGTCCCGAAGGATCTATCTCCACAGTAATATCCACGACCAGCGCCGTTTGCGTCCGAACGCCTTCAGCAATCGATGTTTCGGTCATGTCTACCAGTGGCAGTTCCAACAAGACGGTCGTGATCGTCGTCTCTGTGGTCGGCTTAGTTGTCGTCTTAGTGCTTCTCTTTTGCTGCTGGTTTTGCTACTCTCGAAAGCGATCCAAGGACGAAGCGGACTTCTCCTACGGCACCGACCCGGTGTTCTACAAGGGTAATGAAGGACGCGCACATCAATCACGGGGGATGGCCGCCTACGACGATGTGTTCCTCGCCGACGACAAGACGTTTGCAGGCTCAGATGCCTGGCGCGACCCGCTCCTGCTCGAGTGCCGCATGCCACACGTCGAAGTTACATTGTCGAGCGTTCTCTCGACCAACGAACTCTGCGAAGTGTGGCGCGGCGAGCTTGCGACGCGCGCTGTCGTCGTGAAACGCCTCTCGTCAGAGACACCTAGTCTCCAACACGCAAACACATTCGCGACCACGACGCGCAATGTCCTCGCGGCCTTGAACGCAACAGGGATCAAGAAGCATCCGAACGTCGTTGAGATCATCGGCGCGTCGTGGACCACAATGCGGACGTTTTCCGTCGTGATGCCGTTCATGGAAGGCGGTGATCTCCGGTCTCTCCTCGATGCGGACGAGGCTGCGTCGCTCACGTGGGCCGAAACCAAGTGCGAGCTTGCGGTTAACGTGGCCGAGGCGCTCGTGTTTGTGCAGGCCCAGGAAAAGACGCTTAGTCCAAGCGCGTGTCTCGTCACGTCTGGGAATGTACTGCTGAATGCCGACGGCAAAGCGCAGCTCAGTTTCGTGCAGTTTGCTATGGACCTTCCGATGATGCATTCCACCACTTCGACAGCGCCGCGCTACGTCGCGCCCGAGGTGCTCACGGGCGAAAAGCCAACAGCCAGTGCGTTCATCTATTCGTTTGGTGTGCTGCTGGCCGAACTGGACACGCTGCAGCGGCCGTTTGACGACGTCATGAACCCGGATGGCTCGAAATCCCCTCAAGTTGTGATCCTCTCGCGCATAACAAAGGGCGAACTCCAGCCAACAGTGAGCGACGAGTGCCCTGAGAGCATTACAGCGCTGGTGGATTCGTGTCTGTCGTTTGAACCGAGCGCGCGACCGACGGCCGAGCACGTGGCGTACACGCTCCGCCGGATTTGGAAAGAAGAGTTGTGATCGTCACACGTCGCAGATGGTTATGAATGGACTCGTGTAGCCATGGTTTTTTCTTGAACCTGGGTCGCCAGCACTACCGAACGAAATCAGCAGCACGCGTTCGGTCGGATTTCGACTGTTGTGGTCGGCGTGGCGCGCACAAAGACAAGGCCGAGAGAATTGTCTAGAACTATTCTCGCAACGTTTGCGCTCACGTGACTCGTGTCTCGTGTTGAAGAGCGAGTGGACCACTGTCGCTGCGAATGCACGAACCAAGAACAGAACACGCAATTAAACAGGACCAGTGCAGGTTTGTGGACTCGAACGGCAGAAGGAAAAGAGTCCTGGGATCACCCCCGACGGTACCATTTCGTCGAGCGATGCAGGGTCAGTACCGGTGACGGTTCAGCATGATGTTTCACTGAAAGGATTCCGTGTCTCGGCACACGCCGAGGGAAGGAAGAGTCTTTCAGGCTCCACTCGCTTCGACACTACAGTCCTCTCGTGTGGTGTCATTTCCACATCTCCACCAAGTGACCCTGATCGTCTCTCAAGATCCATGTTTTTGCTCGCGTTGCTGCTGCTAGTCCAGGCGACAGGTGCGATACCGTGCGCGATGCTAGCACCACCCGTTGTCACGTCGCAAGGCTGCCCGCCGCAGTGCGACTCGGCGTTGTGCGTCTCGTTTGGAGGCACCAATTGTTGGCCCAGCACCAGCGCCAGCGAGTGCCTCCGCCCGAATGAAAGCGACAACTGTGGACAGGCGTTCCAGTGTCGTCAACCTGTATCGGGATCGAACTGGACGCTCGATCTCACGCAGCTTCCGGGCGTCGCGCACGTCCAGAACGTGACGTATCCTGAAGATACGACCCGCGTTGTGCTCCTGGGCGACGCGCGTACCAATGTCACGCTGGACGCGACGGTCTTTGCCACTCCCGACGCCGTGCTCGACTTGTAAGTTATTGGCCCTTTATGTTGGAGGGGGCATTGGTCTCACGGGTTGTGTGTGGCAGCATCATGTCCGGGGTTCATTTCCCTCGAGGACTTGCCGACAACTTGGCGTTCCTGCCATCCAAGTGGCAACACGTGACACTCGAGCGCACGGGACTGGATGTTGTGCCTGTGGCACTATCGACTCTGCCTCTCCGCAGCTTGTATGTTGCGCCGATACTGAATCTGACTGAGCCGGCATACTGACTGCGACTCATGTAGGAATTTGGCCTTCAACAACCTCCACGATCTTGACGGTGTCGAGTTCCCAAGCCTCGAGACACTAAACCTCACGGGCAATCCGCTCACGACGATCCCGCCCGCTGTCTTGAGAATGCCATCGCTCTCGACGCTCTCTCTCCGTCGATGTAACCTCACGAACATTGTCGTCACGCCGACGCAACTGGCGTTCCTCCAGCATCTCCACACGCTCGACGCTGATCTAGCCATCACCACGTGTCCGGAAGGATCCACGGTGACAAGCGTCTCGATGACCAACGCTGTCTGCGTGCAGACGCCATCGACGATCGATGTGTCGACGCTGTCGACCAGTGGCGCGTCCCAGCAAACGGTCGTGATCATCATCGCGGCCGCAGGCTCGGTTGTCGTCGTCATGCTTCTCGTTTGCTGCTGGTTTTGCTACTCCCGAAAGCGCTCCAAGTTTGAAAAGGACTTTTCCGAGCCGTCCTCCGGGCAAGTACTCGGCTTTGACCATTCCCCGCAGACGCGCTGGCCGACCGGACCAGCGCTCGGAGCATTTTCTCCAGACGAAGATTCCCCGCAGACGTGCTGGCAGACCGGACTAGCGGTCGGAGCATTTTCTCCAGACGAAGATTCCCCGCGATCCACCCGAGCGTGCGAAGGAGGATTCTCTGCCGATGATGATGTCTTCCTCGCCGACGAAGCGCTTTTTGCCGGTTCAGCCGCCTGGAATGCGCTCTTTGCGTTCCGCATTTCACAAGATCAAGTGATACTGTGGCAACCGCTTGTGACCAGCGAGTTATGTCAGTTGTGGCGGGGTGCGTGGCACGACCGTGCAATCGTCGTGAAGCGCCTCGCACCAGAGGCGCGTAACCCCCGGCTCGCCGATGCGCTCGCGACAACGACCTACAACGTCCTCACGGCCTTGAACGCGACTGGGATATCGAGCCACCCGAACATTGTCGAGATCCTGGCCGTGACGTGGAGCAAAATGCTGACGTTTTCCGTCGTGATGCCGTTGATGGAAGGCTTGGATCTGCGGTCGCTCCTGGATTCCCCCCTCGCCGCATCGCTGACATGGGCCGACACCAAATGCGCACTCGCGATCAACGTGGCCGATGCGCTCGTGTTTGTGCAGGCTCACGAAAAGACACTTCAACCAAGCACGAGTCTCCTGTCATCTCGCAATGTACTGCTCGACGCCAACAGCAATGCCAGGCTCAGTCTCGTGCAGTTTGATCTTGGGATGGAGATGGCGTTCTCGTTCACTACGATCGCTCCGCGCTACGTCGCACCTGAAGTTCTCTCGTTCGCAGAATGGGAATCAGGCAGTGCGCTTATCTACGGATTTGGCGTATTGCTGACCGAGTTGGACACGCTGCAGCGGCCGTTTGACGACGTCGTGAACCCAAACGCCTCGAAAGCCTCTGAGCCCGTGATCCTCTCACGCATCGCGAAGCGTCAGCTCCAGCCAACAGTGAGCTACGAGTGTCCCGAGAGCATTCGAGCGTTGGTGCATTCGTGTCTTTCGTTTGACGCGAGCGCGCGGCCGACAGCCCAGCACGTTGCGTACGCATTGCGCCGGATCTGGAAGGACGAGTTGTGAGCGACACAGATCGAAACCTCAATTCTCAATAATGCAAAGACTAGGTTTATGGATGTCAATACACTCAAATAAACACTTCGACGAGGTACACGCCAGCAAAGAACCCGTGGGGCGCAATGCCGCCAATGACTTCAACGCTGCTGATCTCGCTCCGCGGCAACTCATCGCTGCCTGTGTAGTTTGTGGAGCGACCGCGACGGACGTCGGAAAAGCCATTGCGCTCAAAGAAAGCGCGAAGCGGACGAAAGACCTTGCGGCACAATACGTCGGTGAAGCCGTCGCTCGCGGCTTCGCTAATGAGCGACGCATTGTCGTCTGGGCCGGCGTGCAACAGCACGAGATCGTCTGGAATCCGCCCTTGCTGTGCGAGAAAAGTGAGCATCTCCGTGCCCCAATCCAGATAGTACTCCCGTTGGAACCGCGCGTCGTTGTCCTTGGTCTCTTCTTTGTAGGCGTCAACGCGGCGCTGGAACTCATCGCTGTCGTCCGCAAAGCCTTCATCACGCCACTGCTGCCGGAGTTCAGACTCTTCCGCTCTGCGATTCGCCCAGTAGGCTTTATACTCGGCATTGTACTGTCTCACAAACGGTGCTATCTCGGTGAGAATGACAAAATCGGCAATCTCCATGGGGAGTCCAGCGCGTTCGGGCGGGTCCACGAGGTCACAGAACCGACAGCGCACTCTACCCTTCACATCACGCGTCTGATTCTCCCAGTGGAGACCTGGTCCTGACCGAAAGCCGCCCGGCCGCTCGACGTATTGGACGTCGTTCCGACTCGTGACGGGCAGAATGAACGGCACGACGGTCCACGGGTATACGTACGCTTCGACTTGTTTGTAGAGGAGCTTCTCCAGTTGCGTCGCCATGAGAAACGCGAGCGAGAGGAGCGACGCGGAGACTGCATTAGGCGGTTGGTGGCTATGGGACTGCGGACACGTATACTCGTAGTTCACGCGCAGTCGCCGCGCGCACCAGTCGCGATCGCATTGGTGAAACAAGTGGCGCGTTGCGTGGTGCTCTGAGAGGAGGCGCGAGAGGAGGAGGCGATTAGAACGCAATGTGCGGCACGTCGAGAGGAGCGTGAGGCGGTCGCGGAGCGAGAGGAGCGCGAGGAGCGGCGCGCGCGAGACGAGGAGATCGACGTGGCGGACGAGGAGCGCCATGGCGCTTGTCAAGAGAGGATGGAGTGAAGGGATCAGCAGAAGCAGGTCGACCATCACTCCTCTGGACCTTTGACGGCATTGACGTTTCTCCGCGCAGAGGAACCTCCATAAACGCATTCGTCGACGGTCAAGGCAATGGATTCATGCGAACCTAAACAGCACACGAGCCAACTCAGGACCTTTGCAAATTGATTCGGATCCCATTTTGGAGGTCCACCAACACAGCCGATTCCCCCTGCGCACCGACGCGGTCAAACGCGCTGCTATTGCTGGCGACGCTCGCGACATCGTCGTCGGCGTCTGGGCTCGAGACGCGCTGCGGCTCCGTCGTCCTCACGTCGCTCCACTGTCCAGAGGCGTGCGGGCGTCCAGCGCTGTGTGGCAAAAGCGTCCAGACAAGTGACGCGTCCGGTTGTGAGTCGACAATCCAGTGCATCCAGACCGCGTCGGCGTCCAGCGTGTGGACGCTCGATCTCACGCAGCATCCGGACGTCACGCAGATCCAGGACGTGACGTATCGGGATGACACGCGGTCGGTGGTGGTCATCGGAGACGGGCACGCCAATGTCACGCTGGACGCGACAGTCTTTGCCACGCCAGACGCGGTGACAGCCATGTAAGAGATGGGCTCTCGAACTGAGAGGTTTCAAATGACTGACGGTTAGTTTTGTGACAACGCCGTGTCTGGGATTCACCTGCCACGAGCAGTGCTGCTCACCACCAAGGGTCTCAAGTGGCAGCACGTGACACTCGAGAACGTTGGAGTCGAAACTGTGCCAGCGGCGCTGTCGGACCTTCCTCTCCGCACGTTGTACGTCACACCAAGAGGCTTATTTGTTGTCCACACACTGATACCACGGCTTACATCTAGGAACCTGGCATTCAACAATCTCCACGACATAGACGGCGAGTTCCCAAGTCTCGAGGAGTTAAACCTCACTGGGAATTCGCTCACAAGATTTCCAGCCGGTGTCTTCCGCATGCCATCGATCTCGACGCTCTCTCTCCGCCGCCGTAACCTCACAAACGTGGTCGTCACGCCAACGCAACTCGAATCCTTCAGCGCCTCCACATACTCGACGCCGATCTTACCATCACTGCGTGTCCTGAGGGATCTACGGCGATCAATATATCGACGACCAGCGCCGTCTGTGTCCGAGCGCCTTCATCAATCGACGTTTCGGTGATGTCAACTGGCGGTGGCTCCCGCAAAACGGTCGTCGTTGTCGTCGCCGTGGTCGGCTTAGTCGTCGTGTTGGTGCTTGTCTTCTTCTGCTGGTTTTGTTATCGCCGAAGACGATCCTCTCCCGGCGATGTTTCCAAGGACGGCGAACCACGAACAGGAACCACAGCCGAAGAACGCTTCCTGGTCGACGAAAGCGTTATTGACCCGAATCAGTTCGTTCCTCACCGGTGGCAAGAAGAGATCGCACGTGGGCCGATCTACCAACCCCTAGTGCTGAACGACGACGACGTGTTCCTCGCGGACAAGAACGCATTCGGAGGTTCGGCCGCCTGGAGCGACTCGCTGCTCCTTGAACGTCGCATCGCGCTGGATGAAGTGACGCTGGTGAGGAAACTGACGACGAATGCGATGTGTTAAATCTGGATTGGCAACATTCGAAACACGGCGTTCGTCGTGAAGCGGCTTTCACAGGACGGACAGCGCCTCGAACACGCCGACGCGCAACGTCCTCGCGGCTTTCAAGACCGCGGGGATCCATGCTCACCCAAACATCGTCACCATTTTCGGCGTGTAGTGGGCCAAGATGCTGTCGTTCTCCGTCGTGATGCCGTGCATGCGGGGGAACCTACGCACGGTGCTGAATTCGGAACAAGCGGCGTCGCTCACGTATGCTGACGCCAAGTGCGAGCTCGCGATCAACGTGCGAGGCGCTTGTGTTTGTGCAGGCTCAAGAGAAGACGCTCTGTCCAAGCGCATGTCTCCTCTCGTCTCGCAATGTACTGATCGACACCAACGGCAAAGCGCAGCTCAATCTCGTGCAGTTTGATTGGGAGACCACGATGAGCTACTCGTCCAGCACCACAGCGTTGCGTTACGTCGCACCCGAGGTTCTCGTGGGCGAAAAAGCGTCAGCCAGTGCGTTCGTCTATGCATCTGGCGTGCTCTTAACCGAGTTGGATACGCTGCAACGGCCGTTTGACGGCGTCATGAACGCCGACGGCTCGAAAGCGTCTGAGCCCGTGATCCACTCGCCATCGCCAAGCGCCAGCTCCAGCCAGCAGTGAGCGACGAGTGTCCCGACAGCATTGCAGCGTTCGTCCGCGCGTGTTTGTCATTTGACGCAAGCGCGCGACCGACGGTCGAGCACGTGGCGTACACACTACGCCGGATCTGGAAGGATGAGTTGGGAGCTGCACACGTCGCAGTTCGTGACATCAACACCTCTATAAATGAATCTGAGATGGGCGTGTGAACCCATGATTTCAAAGAATCTAGGGTTCAGAAACCTTTACAACTACATATAGTATCCGCCTCAAACCTCATTTTCATCATGCTGCCGCCACTCCAACCGCTACACGCATCACCACCGACGGTCGCGCTGAGCGCGATCGTTCTGGCGGTCACTCTCGTCTTTGCGCTCGGCGCGTGCGCGTTGCTCCGTCGCGTCCGATGGCCACGCGCGACAAAATCGAAGCCCACCGATCAAGACGTTGGTGCAGTCACCATCAGCGACATGAGCGGCGGCTGGAACGATCCCGCGCTTTCCACGTACCGCGTCGACCTCGCGACGATCGCTTTGACGCGCTGCATCGCCAAGAGCGACGTGAGCGAAGTCTGGATCGTCCAGTGGAACGGCCGCACGGTCGCGATCAAGCGGCTCCGGTGGCAGTCTCAGCTCTTAGATAACGCCGACGACCTCATGCGCGCGTGTCGGAATCTCATCGGTCTCTCGCATCCAACGATCGTCACGCTCATCGGAATGGCATGGAAGAGCGACGTAGGTGACAACGCGCACGTGCTCCTCGAGTTTGCATCGACGGGTGACCTCCGCTCGCTTCTCCCGTCGCTCGGATCGGCTCCATGGTCAGAGACCAAACACACGATTGCACTCGACATTTCGACGGCCGTTGCAGTCGCCTACGCGTCCAGCCGGCGCGTCCGTCAAGGCGGATTGACAGCATGGCCGCAGTGCTCATCAATGCTGCAAGCCGCGCGCAACTCCAGCTTCTGCAGCTCCATCGGAGTCCGACACTCGTGTCGAGAGACCTCATGACGCTTTTGTGGATCTCTCCTGAAGCGTTAAGTGGCGACGAAGCCGACCCTGTCGGAGAGGCGGTCGCTGTGTACGCATTTGGCGTACTGCTCACTGCGCTCGCGTCCGGCCACGAACCGTATCATGATGAGGAGCAGAGACCGCAGGTCATCGCACAGCGTGTCGCGGCGGGGCACCTCCAGCTTACCGTCCCTGCGTCATGCCCAAGTCGCATTGCGGCCATTGCAACGGCGTGTTTGGCGCGAGATCCACTTCCTCGAGCGAGTGCCGCTGCTGTGGTGCAACACTTGCGCGATGTATGCGACATAAACGAGGCGGGAAAGAGTGGGTGACGGCAGCTTGCCAAAGATGGGACGGCGCCGTCCGATCCCTCGCTCCCCCACTCACTCGCAAATCCTCAACATGGGCAACAACTATGCGGACGACGCCGAGCGCGAGGCGCCAGCAGCGCCAGCGCCTGCGGAAGACGACGCGGACTTGGAGGTGGTCACGGACTCCTGTGTCTGGACCAAGCAGCAGCTCGCCTACGCGACGAGCGGTGACGCGTGGCGCAAGATCCTCAACGTGTGGAGAGTGGTCATCGAGCGTGTAGACAAATGGAGAGCTAATCAAGCCGCCGCCAATGGAAGAGAGACTGCGGCGTATCCGCCCGTGTACATCGAGACGACGGGGTTGTTGATGGATGCGCTGACGGCAGCGATCCTCGCGCGCCCGCGCCCAGCGCCTCGAGAGATTCTGCGGGACCTCTGGACGCTGCTGCAGAGCGCACTCGAGAGCGAGCAGCTCCAGCTGGAAGTCATGGTGTTCCGCATCAAGCTCCACCGCAAGCAGTCCAAGGTATCGTTCGACGATGTGTGGGGCAGTGAATATGGAGATGAGGAAGAGGAAGACGAAGGCGAAGACGAGGACGACGACGATGAAGAAGACGATGAAGAAGACGATGAATACGAGGAAGACGACGATGAAGATGAAGACGCAGAGGAAGAGGAGGAAGAACGTGTCCTCAGTTACGAGATGTTTAGCTTTTCGGACGACGAGGAAGAGGAAGAAGAAGAAGAAGCGGACGCCGGCAAATGGGGATTCCGCGACGATGACGATTATGACTCGGACGACATCGATGAATTCACGATCGACGAGGATATCGACGCGTCTGCGGGGTTCCAGGCGGCATCCGTCAAAGACACGTACGGCTCGTCCAGCTTCTGGACAAACGGAGACCTGTACCGCCTTCAGATCAATCCAAACGAGATCGAGATCTCATCGCACCTCTCTGGGAACCAAGAGAACGCGTCCGTCGTGGTGGAGACAGGGACGTACCGTGGGGAGGCCGTCGCGCTAAAGAGTCTCACCGACGCTGCAAAAACGCTCGAGGACGCGGCGGCACTGGCATCTATTGGCATCACCTTCTCCAGCCTCTCTCACGCCAACATCGTTTCGCTGATTGGAATTGCGTGGGAAAAAGCACAAGATCTTCAGATCGTGACGCCGCTCGCTGAGCGTGGCGATTTGCGATCATTTCTGGATTCAAGTGACGCTGAATTCCTCACGTGGAGCGATTTCAAGTGCCAAGTCGCGATCGACGTGGCGTCCGCCCTCGCGTATCTCCATCAGCAAAATCTTAGCGCTGGTTTAGGGATTCTCACGTCGCACAATGTGCTGCTGGACGCCGACAACACTGCCAAACTCGACGTCTTTCAGATCCCGTATCGGGAAGTCGACGCTGCGCGCGACCGCCAGTCGTCGCCATTGCGCTGGATCGCGCCCGAAGTCATTCTCGGCGGGCCGTCATCAAGCGCTGCTGATGTGTACTCATTTGGAGTGATCCTCACGGAACTCGACACGCTGAAATGGCCATTTCACGATGCCGTCAATCCCAATAGCGTGGCGATGGAGGACGCACTGATCGCAATGCACGTCTCCAAGGGCGAACTGAGACCGTCGCTTTCGGACGAGTGTCCAAAGGAGATTGAGGAGTTGGTAACTAAGTGTTTGTCGCTGGATCCAGAGAAGCGGCCGCGTGCCAAGCAACTCGAGTACCAACTGCGCGCACTGCTCAAGGAGCTGTGAGACTCATACGTCACAAGCAAATGAACCATACCCGTAGAACGTGATAGTGTACCCATTGAACCCAATGTATCGGATCCCTTCGTTGCAAAGACAGCTCACTCAAATCATCGAAAGTTGTCTTTCGCGGACTCGCACCGAGTGAAGCTCCAGCAAATCGACCTCACGTTTGTCTCCGAGGTGCTGCCATCGCACCACCGTCGTTCATCCCTCGCGCCGTGGTCATGGTGTGTTTCAAGTGCCGGCGCTCGCGCGAAAAAGACGCAACGGCGTTTGCGCTCGTCGTGGACGACAAGGCGCCGCGAACGCCCGAGAACCAACCCCCACCGCCGTCGTCCGTCCGATCGCCTTCTCCAACGACCTCGATCTCCTCCGTCTTCGCATCGAGTCGAGCGCCATTGAGCTGGTTCGACGTCTGGGCGACAGAGGCGGCACAGACATTTGGCTCGGTCGGTACTTGAACGAGCACGTCGCCGTCAAGCAACTGGGCACAGATTGGGAGAACGCCGCCCTTCGGTTCGCATCCGATGTCAAGACGATGGCGCGCCTCGACCACCCAAAGATCGTTCGGTTCATTGGAATCGTGTGGACGAATCCGCAGAGAACGCAAGCCGTTTCCGAGTTCATGGCGGGCGGCGACTTGCGGTCATTTCTCAACTCGAGCCACGCAACGTCCTGGTCGTGGGAGACCGTCAAGTGGCAGATCGCAATGGACCTTGCGGACGAGCTCGTGTACCTCCACACGCTCGAGCCCACGGTCGTGTGCCGCGGCATTCACTCACGGAACGTACTACTCAACGCTCAGTACGCCAGCACCAAGCTCAGCAACTTCAGTATCGGCCGACAACCACTCCCGCACGACGACACACTGTGCGCCGCCATCAGCACCGAGTACCGCTGGGTCACGCCCGAGATTATTGTGGGCGAAAACGACACGCTGTCGTGCAATATCTACTCCTTCGGCATTATCCTATCAGAGTTGGACACGACCAAAGTGCCGTACTACGATGCGGTGAACGACAAGGGCGAGAGACGGTGGGAAATGGGCATTATGGTTGATATTGCCAAGGGCAAACGGCGGCCGTCGTTCATGCCGTCGTGTCCAGAAGCGGTCGCGGCGCTTGGACGCGCGTGTCTATCGTTTGACCCCGCGCAGCGACCGAGCGCTCTGGACGTTGCGGCTGAGCTGCGCAAGATGAGAAAGGAACACACGACCATAGTGAACTGAAATGAACTCTTACGCTTTGCTACTAGGTTCCTTTCTAGTTCGGCGCGACGTACGGCGCGAGCGTCACGGGCTGCGTCGGGTCGCACGGAATGAACGCCGTCGACTTGGTCGGCGTCGAGCAGTCGATCTGCGTGAACGGCCCCGTGGCGCTCGCGACCGGCGGCTTGGCCCAGCACGAGCGAATGGCCGAGAACTGGTTCGTGCCGTCGACGTTCGAGCAAAAGACTTGGACCTTCTTGGTGTAGAGCGACTGGATCGTCGCGACCGTCGTGGTCTGCGTCGTGGCCGCGAGCCAGTTGATCACATACGTCCCAATGTCCAACTTGCCCGCGACCGTGAGCGCCGCGCGAAAGTAGTTGGCGGCCGCCTTGTCCCAGTCGTCGCCGAACGCCGCGTAGCAGAGCCCGTGCTTCTGGAACTCGTGGTTGTAGATCTCGCAGAGCGTATCGAACTCGTCCAACTGCGTCGGGTCGACCCACTTGTCCTTCATTTCCGCAAGGAGCTCTGGGTGGTTCCACGCAAAGTCGGCCGGGGCGTACGGCTGGTTCGCGAGCGTGTCCGTGACGTTGCAGCACCCGAGGAAGCCGTCGTTGTAGTTGGGCCACAGGCCGTGGATCGTGAGCTCGCTCTGGACAACCTCAGGCTTGCACGTCACGCCGTTGGGGAACGCCTGGACGTTCTGGTGCGAAATCGTCGAGTCAACGCCCTTGAGCAAGTCGCGACAAAACTGCGGGACGAAGAGCTGCTCGAGCACCATCCAGTCAAAGTCACCCGGGCGCTGCTTCTTGCCAAGGCAGGCCGGGTCACCGGTCAAGCACGTCGGCGTGGCCTTGGAGTTGACGCAAATGTTGACACACTGCTGCTGCGGCGGCGTCGTGGGGACCCAGCCGCCGACATAGTCGGTCGAGGCGGCAGGGGACGCGAGGGCCGCGAGCGCAGTGGCAGCGACGAACGCGCGCATCGTGATGGAAAGACTGGAGTAGGGAGGACGCGGCGGATTCGAGAATGGCGAAGGAGAGCGCAAGGGTGAACTTGAGACGCTCGCTGGCGAGTGACGCAGGAACGTCACGTTGTCACGCCATGTGGACGTGTGAAACGTGCAGAAACTGTCAACGACAATGGCGCCGTCTCAGCGCGTGACTTGGTGTTTGTATGGTGTGCCTTGACTGCGGTTGACTGATGCTTGACCGTGGCAGATTTTTCCATCACGATACAATGACGTTCCCGTGTTCCGTGGACGGACGAGCGATCCGTGAGGCGTGACAAACTGGTTGAATGCCCATTTTGATGGTTTCTGATGGACTTTATCGTGACGAGCAGATGCTGCTCTGCAGGTCGTACGTAAACGAGACACATCTCGGTTCTTGATAATAGCCCATCAAAGAGTGATCGTTAACCATCAATCAGATTCTGACGATCAGTTCCCGGAAAGAGATCGTTGGAAGGGGCCCAAGCACTCGGTCTGCACATAGCACAAGAGATACTGGAACGAGTCCTCACGATACTCTGTTCTAAACTTCCCCATGGATGCGGCTCGAACGCCCCACTCGGGGCAGCGATGACAGTCTCTTCAGCACGAAACAAGACGATACGCGCCATCAACGCCAATGCCCTTTATAGGCAGTATCATCACGCAGCACACCATTTGAGCCAGCGTGAGCGACGGCAAAGACGCGTGTGTAGGCGATTGGGGCGGCCCGCGCATCGCCCACGACGACACGCTGCTCGGGATTGTGAACTGGGGCCATGGCTGCGGGGGTTCCTGTACTCAACTCTAGTGCAGGCAGTTGAACCACTCCTCTTTTATCACTCTTGTCCTGCGTCTATAGGCTATCGAAACTCGTTGTCGATCTGTCACAATCGGTACGCGACCGTAATGGCCGATGGTCGCTCCGTTGGGTTTAGTGACAGACACTCTTGTGCCAATGTGACAATCGAAAGAGGACACGTCGGCGCAAATGACGGCTGCAGTTGTCCAGTCACCAGGCGCTGGAGAAACGTATTGGGATCGTCCATCATATCATCTTCACACAATGCAGGTTTGGTCGTGTCCAGTTCCGACAAAAGGACGCCAAACGAGTAGATATCGACCGACTCAGTGTACCGCCAACCGAAAAGTACTTCGGGGGCGATCCACTGACCCGTCCCAACACCGGCAGTCAAGGTCTCTTCGTCCGACGCGTCGAGACGGCCGCTTGTAAAGCCGCTGAGCTTGGCGTCCATTTTCTGCGTGAGAAAGACGTGACGGGACGTGAGGTCGCGATGGAGAAGCCTAGTGCAAGTACACGAGGGCCTGAGAAAAGGTTAGTTTAGAGCACATAAAGGGGGAATCTCGAGCACCTTCGAGATTTGGGGGAATACTGAGCACACACCGAAAAAGGGACAATTACCGAGCATCGTGGTGGGATACAAGGTTACATAAGAAGGGTACATTATGTGTGGTTTACACAATTTGTGTGACGTGTGCAGGATATTGTAGGGTTTCCATTTGTTGGACTCTCTCTTCTGCAACTAATGCCATGCGTTGCCCGGGAAGCTCTGGATATTCACACTCTGAGCGTTTCAGCCGTAATACTCTGATCTCGGACTGTGATTCTCAACATGGCACCCATAACCTCACAAGGTCGCTTGCAAGCTCCACGGTCACAAGATCACTCCGTGCCTATTCACGACAAGCTGGTGAGTCTGTGGAACTGGCGTTTTGTGCGCGTTAGCCGTCTCGTCGGTGATCGTGCCATGGATGCCGTGATAAGGCTACATACCAAGCGTGGACATTACGGCTGGTGAATGTGCATATACGTGCCGAACTGATGGACCTGCAATACGTAGCGGGCGAATCTTGAGGCCATCTGTCTCGTCGTGCACACCATAGTGCGGGCACCAACGCACGCAGCCTCATGGCCCCACAATTGTGTGGAGTGCGGCTATGAGTCTAGCGTCGCCCATGACCACGAACAACCGCGTTCAATACACAGATCTTGTAACGGTACTAGCCGTTACCTCTCTTACACTGTGTGTGAGAGGAAGCGTGTGGTTCACAGAGGTGAACCGCAAAGCAACAAGCGAACTTCTGACCAAGAGGGAAGTTTGGAAACTGACTGTATTGCGTCCTTCTACCCT
>JAADWR010000122.1:0-16779 GCA_023336345.1 Pythium inflatum | reverse complement strand
TCAGCGTGTTGCGCGCGTCGTACGCAAACCCGTCGCTCCCGCGAACGCACTGGGAAATGACTTTGGGCTCCCTGTCGACGAGCACGGCGCGCGCCACAGGGCGAGTTGAACGGTCGTTTCGGCATGGATTGGTAGCGCGGAAAAAGGCGGTTTCAGTGGTGGCGGTCGTGTCGCGCGCGTCGCGCTGGTCTTCGCGCGCGAGCGCCGAGAAGAACGCGCGTCCGAGTTGGTTGCCGCACTGGCCAATCTGGACCGTGAGCATGCTGGGAAATGGAGGGAAAATGGAGTCTCCACCTTGTTGTAGCATCTCGTGCTGTGTATCTACCTTGTTTTGATACGTGTTTGCATCAATTATAATTGGTCTGCGATTCTGTATACAAATTATAATTGGCAACATGCCAACACAATGGCACGGCTTCTAAGACCGCAAATCACGATCAACTCGAACGCACGCGGAAATCAAAGTGCATTCGGTTGGATTGACAGCCGCGACGGCGCGCGCATGGACCGTTGCGCTTGTCACAGTGACACAAAAGACGCGGCCGAGAAACCCGCCGTTGGCAAACAGCGGCCACGCAGTAGAGGAACCAGCATGAGCGCGTGGGCGGCCACAAGACGAGGCAGCGAGAGCACACTCGTACGAAATGTACTTCTGTCGACGAGATCGACTCTTGCTGGTCTCGATTCCTGGGTTCTGTTGTGTTCACTGCAACGACTGCACTGAGATCTCCCACGCGCCGCTCGAGGCAAACCGCTCGTCCGTGACGCGGCACATTGCCGGCCGTTCGCTCACGTGGTACACGTTGGCGTCGTTTGTGCTTTCGACAATCGTAAACGTGACCATGCGGAGGTGACGCATCGGGATGCCGACATAACGGAACGGCGCCGAGACCATGAACCAGAACCAGTCACGCATGGACACGAGCGCGTCGCGACCAAGTACGACGTAGCCCGCCCGTGCGAGCTCGTAAGGGAGAAGCGTCGGCGCAGGAGCCGTTGTCTTGTTGTTGGCGGGCAGCGGCGCAATGGCGTCGAGGTTCTGTCGATTGTTCTTTGCATACACGGGCGAGCGGCCGAGCCCGCCACTGCACGCGACGCGGAGCGCGAGTGACTTTTCGGCCTCGTTCCGCACGACGCCCGCCCGCACGCGACTGCGGATGCTCGTGTTGTCGGATGCGAGTACAAACGGCACGAGCGTCACCGCGAGCAGCGCGAGTTTCATGCCGAAGAGTGACGGGATGCGGCCATTGAGGTCAAACGCAACGCGCGCCGACAACACCGAGTCGACGAGTCCCAACTGTTCGTACCGCAGCGACGACAAGCGCGTTGTGACGCGGCCGCTCATTTCAAACCACGCGGACGACGCGATTGCCGACCGCAGACGGTGGAGGAGACAGAGCAGGAGGACCGTCGGGCCAAAGAGCGCATCACTCACGCGCCGTCGAAAGAGCTTGGCGACGAGATTGAGCAGACTAAACTGGAGCAAGCTAAACTCAGCGAGCGCGGGGTACATGACAAACCACGTCTCGCTCATTGTGCGCTGGTCGCCTTCAAACAAGCACCCGGCCGTCCAAAACGCCGTCAAGATCGTCTTGAGACGCGGGAGCAACGCGATCGGCATGATGTGAAACGCGCGAAAGCACGAGACGGCGCCAATGCCGATCGACTGGCCCGAGCGGTGCGTCGCGACAAGTGCCACGAGCCACCGAAAGAGCACCATCGTGACCGAGAGGTTCCCAATGAACGACTCGAGGCGGTAGGCACTAAACTTTTGCAGCGACGTCGCGCCGTCGAAGAAGAAAATGCCGTGTCGGTTCTCGTCGAGGATCGTGACGGACGTGAACCACAGCGTGCGCGTAATCGAGTACACGTCGGTGCCCCAAACGTCTTTGATCGGCGGAATCTTGCAGTCGTCAGTGCGCACGCAGTCGCTCTCGGTGCCCGCGTTCGTGTCGAACTGCCGGCGAAAGAGGCCGTACGCCCCCGGCGACTCGGTCGAGAACACATCCGAGTACCACCGTGCGTGGGCGCGCGTCGGATCTTCGTACCAACCGTGACGCCACGTGCCTTCATGCGAAAGTCGGAGCCACTCAGATGTCTTGGCCTCCCGGGCACGACGGTCCACGCCGCTCAGAAACCAGTTGGGCAGTGTAGGATCCAAGTACTTGCCGGTGAGCCGAAACACGCACGCTCGTCCGTCGTGGCTCGGAATCACGAACCGCATGGACCGTGCATTGTCATAGTACGGCAGCAAAAGCACGGGCAGCGTCGTAGGCAGGGGCACAACGGCGTCGTCGCTGGCCACGACACTCAGGAAATCGACGCCTGTGACGTTGTACCCGAGCGACGTGCACGCGTCGAGCATGCCGTCAATCGTCGTCGCGATCTGGTCGCACGTGTTGGTGTAAAAGTCGCGCATGTCGGCCGCAAGCACGAGTCCGTCCCGTGCGATCACGCGGTACGCAGGTGGAGCGGACGTCGAGTCACTCGACTTGTTCGTTGTCGCGAGCAACGCGCTGAGCTGCACAGGCTTGAAGAGCCGGCCCACAAGGCTACACACGATCGCACGGTCTGTGAACGGCTCATCGTTCAAGCTGCCACTGGATGTGTACGGTCCTTCCTCGGGAAACCGCCCGTAGAGCAAGATTGTCTTGGTCTGGAGCCGTCGCCACACAAACTCGAGCGGCTGCATGAGCAGCAAGAGCACGAGGAAGAGCCACAGCAGCCAGTGGTACGTCCGGCACGCGAGATCACGCACCGCACGGATGCGGGTTGCGCTACCTCGCGCAATAGGCGCGGCGCTCGCTGCAGTCTCCGTCTCGGGCACTTGGCGGTGGCGCATTTCGTCGATAATGCAAAAAGTCGGCAGAGCGCGGCGGTTCGCGATCCACGCGCCGTTTCATCCGTCGGTCGTTACTACCTCGCTCATCACCAGTTACTCCACTGCCCACGCCACCACACGCCACAGCCGCACCGATCGAAAGCGAGGGTCGCTTGTGAAGCACACGACTGGCGTCGTCTCGACGCTCGCAGTGAACGAGCCTTCAGGCTTGCTCGATCCGACGTGGGCTTCAAACACAGCAACGCGCATGCCGAGCTTGGATGGCGCAACGAAGAGCCAGAGCCAATGGTCAATGCTCACAGCAAAAAGTGGAGCAGGCGCAGTGGCGTCGACGAACGGTGGCGCAGGCAACAGCGACGGCGCGACGGATCGCCCCATGGTATTCACGACGACATAGCCAGCGCGCACGAGCTCATACGGCTGGACCGCAGCCTCCGATCGTCCACTTTTGTGGTTCCCTGGCGCAAGGCCGAGACCGCCGTTGCGGTTGAACCGCATTGCGATCGCCTTTTCCACGTTGCGCTCGTGCTGCGTTGTGTCGCGACGAGAGGACACGGGATGCGAGCCGACGATGAGCGGGACGAGATTGAGCGCCAGCACCGCGAGCTTGACGGCAAACAGCGACGTCACGCGCCCATTCAACCGGAACGGGAGGTCGCTTGTGAAAAAATCGGTCAGTAGCGCGTCATCAACTTCTTGGGCCGTCACGAACGTCGAGACGCGCCCGTCAAAGCCGAGCCGCGTCGACGCCGCGAGCTCAAAACGAAAGTAGTGGAGGACTCCAAACACCACGAGCGTTGGGCCAAAGAGCACGTCGCTCACGCGGCGGCGGAGCGCCTTGGCGAGCAGATTGAGCAGACTAAAGTAGAGCAAAACGGTCTCACCAATTGCGGGGTACACGGCGAACCACGCCTCGCCCAGAGCTTTTTGCGCGCCTTCGAATTGACAGCCTGCTGTCCAGAACGCTTGGAGCGTCGACTTGAGTCGTGGGAGCAACAGGAGTGGGAGCAACCGGAACGTCGGGGCGTTCGCCAGGGCGCCAATGCCAATAGTCTCGTGGCTCTTGGAGAGAGCAAAGAGCGCGACGAGCCAGCGCACGAGCAGCATGGCAATCGTGACGTTCGAGATCACCTGATCGACGCCATAAGTGCTTGAGACAGTGACGACGTCGGCGGAATCATGGATGAAGAGTCCGAAGCGCAAGCCGTTGGAAATCGCGACCGTGAAGAAGCCGTTCGAGCGAACGCTGATGGTGTTGAGCTGTGTACCCCAGGAATCGGTGCCCGATATCCAGACGCAGTTGACTGGATTATAATCAGGACACTGAATAGGGGCCGTCGAGTTGCTGAGCAGATCAAACTGAACGAGCGGGAGGTGCAGATCGCCAGTACGAACGGTGCTGACGACGTCCGCGTGCCATTTCGTCTGCGTCGCTGTGTGTTCGTACCATCCATTTCTCCAGACGCCACCAGCGAATCCGAGCCATTCGATCGTCTTGCCTTCTCGGATCGCGCGCGGTGCCGCTGTCAAGTACGCAAAGCTGCTCGTCGCATCCGTAAAGAGGCCGCTTCCACGGAAGACACAGGCGCTGCCGTCGCGCCCGGGCACGACAAACCGGCCGTCGAAAGCTCGATCCCAGAACGGCACTAGCATGATCGGAAGCGCTCTTGGCAACACGGTGACGGTGTCGGTCTCAAGTCCGTGGACGATGCGGAGAACGTCACGCGAGACGTTGTACCCGAGCGAGTCGCACGCGTCCAAGATCGAGTCCATCGTGAGCGCGAGTGTGTCGCACATTTGGCTGTAAGCTGCAAACGTATCAACGCCAAGGTCAGTGATCACGTTGGACGTGCGCCCGACCACGCGGTAGCCGTCCACGCCATTGGGCGACTCGTCGGAATGCTGTCGAATGGCTTTGGATAGCTGCATCGGTCGATAGACGTAGCCGTCAGTGACGCAGACGATCGTGCGATCGGCGTACGGCTCGTCGTTGTATCCGGGGATGTTGTACTTGCGCTCGGTTGGCGGTTGCCCGTACAACGTATGCTGCGCGTAGCTCACCGAGTTCCAGACGACCACAAGCGCTTGGCAAAAGAGCAGCACAGCGAAAAGCGCCCACACGCACCCGTTGTAGAGGCAGCGAAGCGTCGCAATCGCTCGACTTCGGTCCGGCAACCGCCATGCCATGGTCGCAGCCGTCGTGACGTGTTGTGGTTGCTTGAACAATGCGATGAGCGTGGCGGTGTGCGTCGTGTTCTCACTCAAAATGCCGCCAACCGATGTGTTGAGCAATTGCGACTTGAATAGACCGCAGTGTCAGCCAAAATTAGGCGAGTCCTTCAATTGGTCCTTCCTCAACGCTCGTTATGAACAGCCTGATGATACATTCAGCCCCCACCAGTTATCCCCACCATCGCGTTCCCACGCGCTGCTGGTGTTCTCACTGCAAAGGCCGAACGGAAATGTCCCACGCACCAACGTTCGCAAAACGAGCGTCGGTCACACGATGCATTTGCGGTCTCTCGTTCAGCTCGAACGCATTGGACTTAGAAACTGGAGATGGGCGGCGCGTGAACACCATCATCCGAAGGTGATCCACTGGAATCCGGCATCTGCGAAAAGGGGCCGAGAACAAAAACTGGAGCCAATCGCGCGTCGCGACGACTGCATCGGGACCCAACACGAGGAACCCAGAGCGAATGACTTCATACGGCACGATCGCAATGGTCGCGGATTTCATCTGGCTCGACTTTCGCTTGAGAACCGATTTTCCAGCGGGAGGTATCGCAACGTTGGGTGGTAGTTGAGCCAACTCTGTCTCGAACGCCTCAACAACGTGAAAAGGCGAACGCCCGAGGCCGCCGTTGAGCCCGACACGCACAGCAAGAGCCTTCTCGGCAGTGCAAATCGGCCGCTGACGACTGGGACTTGTACTGTCCGAGAACACCAACAGCAGAACCGTTTGCGCCGCGAGCAATCCCCACTTGAAGAGGAACAGTGACCACACGCCGCCCGCCAAGCGAATGCACATGTTGGTCGTGAAAAACTGCAGTAGCGTTGTTGCTTCGTACTCGGACGACGGCACCGTACTCGTCACGCGGCCGTCGATCCCAAACAACTGCGACTGGGCGATCTCGTACCGCAAGTAGTGCATCGCACACAGAACCATCACTGTCGGTCCAAAGAGCGCGTCGCTCACACGTCGCCGGAGCATCTTTGCAACAAGATTCAGCACGCTGTAGTACACCACGACGCACTCAAAGATCGTGGGGTACATCACAAAGAAGCTTTCGCCGAGGGATCGTTGGTCGCCTTCAAACATGCATCCGATGGAGAGAAACACCGTCAAGTTGGTCTTCGTGCGCGGCAGCAGCATGATCGGGAGCACGTGGAAGGATCGAGCGCACGCCAACGCACCAATACCGATGGTTTCACCAGCCGAGTGGGTGGCAACAAGCGCGATGAGCCAACCAATGAGCAAGTAGGCGAACGACAGGTTCGAGATAAGTGTCCCCAGTCGATAGATACTCCCGACTCGGAACACGCGTGTCGACGCATACTGAAACAACCCATTGCGTCGGCCGTCCATGATTGTCACAGATGTGTACCACTTGACACCGTCGACCAGGAACAACTCCTGCCCCCAAAAAACCCACGTGTTTACCTCGGCGCAAGCATCCGTGTTGATACAGTCGGCTTCTGTTCGCTTCACGAGGTCAAACTGACGCTGGGCAATGCCATCGGGCGACTTCTGGTCCGTGCTGATCACATCCGAATACCACCGCGAGGTGGTGGCTTTATGCTCGTACCAGCCATGGCGCCACGTTCCGCCCGATAGCCGAAGCCATTCTTCGGTCTTGGCTTGGCGCACGGGGCGACTCACGGCACGCAAAAACGAATCGGTTGCCTTGGGATCGTCGAACTTGCCTGCAAGACGGAAGACACACGCGCTGCCATCGACACTAGGAATCACATATCTCGCATACTGGGCGTTATCCCAGTACGGCATGATAATCACTGGCAGCACAGACGAAAGCGTCACGACGGCATCATCGCTCGTGACAAGACGGAGCCGTAAGGCAGCCGAGACGTTGTACCCGAGGGTCGTACACGCAGAGATCATACCGTCCATCGTCGCGGCGAGCTGACTGCACACGTGGTCGTAGCGGTGGCGCACGGACGACGCGAGCACCATGGTATCACGGTCGATCACGCGGTAGCCATCGATTGAGTTCAACGCCGAGCCTGGCGGCTCGCGAGTTGCTGTATGGGACGCCATGGCACTCGTGAGTTGGACTGACTTGTACAGTCGTCCTTTGAGGCCGCATATGACTAGGCGATCCGCGTAGGGCTCATCGTTCGTTCCCAAGACGACTGTGGGTCCAAGTTGAGGAGAGCGACCGGCGTTGATCGTATCGGTTGACGGAATGCGCGTTGAAATGACGGCGAACAGCTGTGAGAGCTCCAAAAAGAGCACAAACACCCAGAGGAGCCAGTTGTAGACACGCAGTGCGTTCTTGAGGCGGCGCTGGTGACGGGACGAGCGAGCAGACGGTTCCATAGGCTGCGCTGGATCCGCTGACGGGTGCGTGCGTCGCCGCATTATCATCCTTGGTTCCTCGTGCTTGAGTACTTCACTATGGTTGTTGTGTGCGAGTTGTTGAAGCCTTGAGATATTTGCGGCTCATGGGTTTGTAACCGATTCATTCATCGCCTTGAATAGATTGGATCTGCCCAGACGAGAAAGGTTGGGCATGTGGAATCTCGGTTGCACGGCAATACTTGACCAACACATCGTCAATTGTGGGCTATCCGGTTGCAATCAGCATGATCATGCCGCTGCTTGATGTGGTTGCTGTCTCGTAAAACCACCCACTGCCGTGAAGATGCTTCCATACTGTCACCACTGCAACTCCTGTTGTGGCCTAAGAGACCACTGCGGATCCGTACTGGAACTTGAACGTGAAATCAATGCCTTGTGGACCGTCGCCGAGTTGACAATCGTGACAAAAGCGCCAATGAGCTTGCCATGAAGCGTCATCCAGTACTTCTCGAGCACAAACGCGAGTTGATGAAGCGGCTTGACTCCGTACTTGCTTTCCATCACGTAGCACATCATCGCGAGGGAAATGGCTTCGAGACAAGCGTACACCAGCGAGCTCGCGACGGCTTGGATCATCTCGCTGTGCGTCATGTGCATGAGCACGTCGTTGTACTTGGCATTCGGCAAGTGCCACGCGACGCCAACGTAGACACCGTACACGACGGGCAAGAGCACTTCCATAAACTCGACAAAGATCAGGACTTCACACGAGAAGAGCAACTGGAGCGAGTGCTCGAGCACGCGCGCTTGGTCTCGACGTTCAACTGCAATCCCGTCAATCTGGATGCTTCCAGGCACGAGCAACGGCGATGTTCTTGGCCGTGAACTCTCTGGTGCGGGTGGCACAGGCACGGAGGTCACGAGCGACCCAAGATCAAAGAGCTGTTTTCTTGTGTGGTTATGTGTCACCGACTGCGGGGAGATCAGCACCGAGTACGCAGCGGCTTCAAAGGCTTGATGCATGGCTTTTGCATGCGCGGCCGCCGCGACAACGTCGTCGGCTTTACTATCATGCTCATGACCGAGCGAGTGGACTTTAGCCGACGTCTTCCGAACGCACCAACGGGTTGGAGAACGAACCACAGCGGCTGGCGTTGGATGTTTGTTGTGGAGCGGCTTATCGACTTGTTGGACGCCTGGGAGCAGCGCGTTCTCGACAATCTTGACGGCCGTGTGGAGCGTCGAGCGGTGGTCGGCGACGTACTCGTGCGACGCGTAGAGGCGGACTTCGATCACGGCCTGTACAACGTCGATGACCAGAATCAAAACCCCGAGCGCTCGCGACTGCACGTGCTGGAGACACACGGTCTGGTAGAGCGAGCCCGACATTTCGACCATGCAGATCGTGACGTCGGTCGAGAGGTCGTCGAGGCGCTGGGCGAATCGCCAGAGCCATTTCTTCATGAAGACCTTGACGACGGGCAACACGAGAATCATTGCGACTTGAGCACCTACTGGGACGTACGCAAAGCCGATCGAGAGCCCGAGGAACACGTAAAAGAGCGTGAGCTGCGCGCCCATGATCGGCAGCACGGTCTGCACTTTGGTCCACTGCGCGGCCATGACGTCGCGCGCAAAGAGCCAGTGGCTCGCGACGAGAAGCGCACCGAAGGGCACGAGCCCGAGGAACTCGCGAAACGGCACGGGGTACTGCCACAGCACCATGAACGGCAGCCAAAAGGCCTCCAGTGCCACGCCCACGAGCACCGCAAGTGCCATGACACGTACCAGGGCGTAGTCGGTGTCACCGAGGCGAATTGCCTTCTTGAAGCTCAGGAGCATGGCCAGTGTCATGACAGTATGCGATGCCACCGACCGAAAGAGCGTCGTGCTGTTGCGCTGGAGGCCGGCGCCAGGGTCGCCCAGTGCCATGGCTTCCATCGCGAGCATGACACTGAGGACGGGCATTGGCGCTGTCACGAGCACCAAGACAATACGCCATGGCGGTGTCAAGCGCTGGTACGTGTCAAAGACGTAGAGCTTTTCGACCGAGTAGCGCCCGAGGAACTGGTGGCGGTTCTTCCAGCGATGCGCCGTCGCGAGCGACCGCTCCAGACGCGCGAGCATTTTGAGGAGGGACTTAAAAAGTCGAATGTGGAGACTGAAAATGGCGAAAGTCGGGCGGCGTTGAATGATTGTGACGAGAATCGTCTAAAATTTAGACGCCAGTCTCTAAATTCAGCCGACGGAGATCAGAACAGTCGCGCACGGCGTCGCGCGACGCGGTTTCCCTTGCATGGTGCTGCTTCGCTCTAATCGCATAGAGAGAGGACGTGGATGTTGCTTGAAGGTTAGCCTTACGAACTTCTCCAGTGGTTACCTTCGTGCAACATCTCCATCAATTATAATGCACCACGTGAATTCTAAATTTCGCAAATGGTGTTCGCGGTTGAGTCGATGGCACTATCAAAAGCGTCATTTACTGTCGTTCAATTAAACGCAATGGTGACGAGCGTGTCGCGTCGCGCGTCGCGCGTCGAGCTCTCGATCGCGTCATCGTGGCGACAAGTGAATGCGTCTTCCAGCGCAAGTCGCTTCTCGATCACCAACGCCCGACGCTTCATTACGTACTCCCACACAACGTCGCGACTGCGCCACATCGCCGTCGTCACTCTCTTTCCGCTCCCTGGTCTCGTCGTGTCGCTCGCGCTCGCGCTCATCCCGCTTCACGATCCCCAGCGCGGCGTGCGCGCCAACTGGACGTTCTTTCTCCACGTCTGGGGCGTCGCGACCGCCGCCATGGCCGGCACGCTGCTCCAGGCGCGCGCCGTTGCGTCGATCCACCACGCCGACTATTCCACGTGTGCTGTCGCGGCCGTCGCCATAATCGCTGGTGCGTTTCAAGCCGGTTTCTTTTTGGTCATGAGCGTCGCGTGCGCTTTCTCGTTCCGTTCTCGTGGGTCTTTACGCTCGTACCGTTTGCCGTCTTCCTTACGCTCGCCCACGCCATTGTGTTTTGTGGGAAGCTGTCGCACCACACGCGGACACGACTGCGCTACTGTACGTCCCGTCGTTTGCACTCCAGGCCTCGCAGCTCACGATCTATCCGCTGTACTCGGCGCTGTTTGCGATCACCAACGAGTGGCAGCAGCTCGTGCTCGTCGCCGTGTTTGCGGCTTCAAGTACGTCCTCCGGCGCGCGATCTTCCGCGTGTCGCGTCACTTTGGCGACATTGCGCACGAAGTCGCGTACTGCGGCGTTGAGATTTGTGCGTCGATGTATCAAGCGACGATCATGCAGTCGACGCCGTCGACCGCCGTGACCGCGTCGATCGTTGCAATCGATATCGTGCTGAATATCGCGCGATCCAGTGGCACTTGAATCACCCGGCGATATTGCCACGCCGCGAGCTCCTGGGCCACGCAATCTCCGTCCTCTCAACACAGACTCCGACGATCCGCGAGCACGACCTCGCTGGCTGTGGCTCGCACCCACCGAATCTACGGACGTGCTTTCGGATCTCCAAGCCACATCGGTCGGCGGTCGTCGCCGTCGCCCCTGCAGTCGCTACCGTCGTTCGTAAACAGCCGGCTCGCGACCGCGACAAGCTCGTGGTCGCCCACGCGCTTGAGCTCCTCCAATCGGCCGAGTCGATTTTGCTCGTCGAGTACTTGGAAGTCGCCGTGCCGTGCGTGAACCTGTGCTGTGTGGTCGTCGCGTCCCAACTGCCGTCGGCCGTGTACAATCCGAAACTCGTGGATTTTCATTTCGACCCAAAGCAATTGCAGTCAGCCGCCATGAGCATTGTGCTCTATACGCTGCTCCAGGGACTGACGTTTATCGGTATTTTCTTGGTCTTGCGCGTCCGCTATCGGCTCTCAGCGCTCGCGCTCCTGGCGTTCGTCATCGTCATAGAGACCCACATGTGGTCGCTCCAAGGCAAAGCGACGGGCTGGCTCGTGGTCATGCTCGCATTTCCTGTGATGCATTACGGTACGTGCGTTTATTCTATCGACACATGGGCGATGGGCTCACCATTGTTTTGCCAGGTGTCGACGTTACGTTCCAGTTTGATTTCACTAGTCGCTCAAGTCGATACTAATTTCAATATGGATACACTCGTATTATACTATAGCGGATGAGATATGAGATCTTATCCGAGAGGCAGTGCTGAGCAGCGCCAGAGGTCAAGATTGGCGAGTTCCTGGTCGTCCAGACTGACAATGCGTGGTCCGCTGACACTCGCAGTGGCGTGCATTTCGCTGGTGATTGCAAACACGACGACCAGCACACTCGTGAGTTTCATGATGCGCTGCAGCGGCGCCGACGCGACCATCCACATCCAGTGGTCAATCGACACGAGCACCGGGCGTGACGAATGCCTATGGACAACGACGTACCCTGTGCGCACGATGTCATACGGCGACACCGCGCGTCTGTCACCAGTTGAGGTTGATGACGTTCCAAGACCGCCAATGGTCGCAACGCGGCGCGCAAGCGCCTGTTCGACGCCGCACTCCTTGTCATAGTTCACGATGCGGGACGTGGGCCACATGATCGCCAAGAGATTCAGCGCGAGGACCACGACTTTTGTCGTAAAGATCGAATAGATGCGGCCATTCAAGCGAAACGCCAAGTCGGTCGTAAAGTGATCGACAAGCGATGCTGCCGCCGCTTGGTCGACCGTCACGACGCTCGACACGCGCTTGTCAAACTCGAGGGAATCGGCGAGAGCAATGTAAGCACGGCACCAGTGCAAGAGTGCGAAGAACAATAGCGTCGGGCCAAAGCCGGCGTCACTCATGCGCCGCCTCGAGACTTTGGCGAGCGAGTTGAGGAGACTGAAGTACACGAGTACGACCTCGCCGATGGCTGGGTACATTTCAAACCACGCGAAGGCAAGCGCTACTTGGTCGCCTTGAAACACACAACTGAGGACCAAAACGCTTCGAGCGACGAATGGAGGCGTGGCAGTAGCAGCAGTGGAAGCAGATAAAACGACTGGGTGTTGGCCAGGGCGCCGAGTCCAATGGTCGTACCATTGGCGCGCGCGAGGGCGACCATGGCCACGAGCCAGCGTGCGAGTAGCACAGCAAACGTCGCATTCGAAATGAGCTTTTCGAGACTGTAGTGGCTCGTTGTCGTCTGCGTGACGTCTGCGTCGAAGAGGAAGAACCCAAAGCGTGCGCCGTTCGATATCACGACTGAGTGGTACCACTTGACCGCAACCGCGGTCGTGAGGTCGCCCCACTTCCACTGCGTCTCGAACCCTCCGCAGCCCATCGGCGATCGCGCACAGTCGACTTCCCGCGCGTCCGCAAACAGATCGAACTGGTGCAGGTCGAGGCCGTACGGATTGTGTGGCTGCGTACTGAAGACGTCGGCGTACCACCGGCGGTGGACGACTGGGTCTTCGTACCACCCGTTGCGCCAGACGCCGCCGGGATACCCGAGCCATTCTTCGGTTTTGGCTTCGCGGATGGCGCGCGACACGGCGCGCAGCGGCGCCGTCGTCGTGTCGGTCTCGCTCTCAAACGTCCCGCTGATGTGGAGCACGCACGCGCTGCCATCTCTTCCTGGTACAATGTAGCGCCCTAAGACGTTGTAGTCCCACGTCGGATTAATTAGCACAGGCAGCGTATCCCGCAGCGGCACGACGCGGTCGCTGTCGAGACCGTCCACGACGCGCAGGACATCGCGGGTTGCGTTGTACCCGAGACGGTCACACGCCGACAAGATGGCGTCGAGCGTCGCGGCGAGCGTCGTGCACTGCCGGTTATAGTACCAGAATTTGGTCGCGTCCATGGTGAAGCTGTTTCGCGAGACAACGCGATAGCCATCCACGCCATTGGTCTCAATTGGATCTCCCGAATCATTCACGGAGATCGCCAAGAGCTGCGAGAGCTGGACGGGGCGGTAGTACTGTCCCCGCCGCACGCACGCGACGACGCGGTCGCTGTAGGGCTCGTCGTTGAAGCCTGGGATGGCGTAGAGGCCGTGGGCAATCGGTTGGCCGTAAAACACGTCGTACACGGCCGAGACGGAGGTCCAGACGACGCCAAACGACTGCGCAAAGAGCAGCGTCGCGAGCAAGAGCCAGATGCCGACGTGGTAGGCGAGCGCGAGCGCAGACGCCCAGCAGCGCCGGTGGGGAGTCGCATCGCGCGACGGAATCACTGCGATCCGCCGCGTGCATCGTCGGTGTAGCATGGCGCTGTCTGGCTGCAGACGGGAGGAGCCAGTCGTGGGAGGCTATGTTTAGAATCAGTTCATTTGGATTTTTCTGAGGACGGGGATGAACTGATGGGTACACTACACTGTACCCTGCCATTCGGAGCGAAAGGCGCGTGTGCCTGTCAACGTCGCCTTTGTTGGTGAGCCAGAATCAATGCGGAGATGAGACGCTCGCCCCATGGTCTGTGACTTGTGGCGCCCCACGGTCCAGCTGGTGAGATTCTCATGGACACAGAGATGGGCAATTTGCGATGAGCAACGCGGCGGGCAACTGTACCTTCGCGCAACATCCGATCCTTGACGTTGAAGTGGCATGTTTTCGCAAACACATGATCCGTTGGGAGCCACCAATCTGGCAGAGGTTGTGGCTGTGGGGTGGCATTTCGGTACAATCGCACCGCTGAAGTGCCACCAATATGGCACAGTGCGTGGATTCGTCCACATCTGGACGAGTTTACTGGATTCTGCTAAATGTCGCGCCGCATGGGCATCGAAATGAACACGGGGGGCCGTGGCTCGTAGAGGTTGCATTCACGAAATTCGTTGGGAAACACAGCTCCAGTGACTCTAAATGCCATTCAGAGTCGTTCAAATTCGTTGGTTCTCGGCGATTGTTGGAAACAGCACGCAAATCTGCCTCGCAATCTTTTTCTTTTTTGCGCTCCACCCTTCTTCCAGCTGCCACCGCGATTTCTACGGTCCGGCTCGCCGCGCGTCGGCGTTCACGCTGCTGTTGCGACATGCCGCCACGAATGTCGATGAATTATTCCAACGCTTTAGCATGCAGCGTCGTAACGGAGCAGCAATCCCGCATGGTCGCGTGTCAAAAGCGGCGCCATTGTGCCGCTGTGATGAGGCGCACAAGCGGGTGCGCGTGTTCCGTCGTGACATCAGGCTGCTTCGTGTCGCAATATCATAGTACCAGAGCATGTCGAAAGCGCGTCGTTCGCACGTGGCTTTCTCACTTTTACAACAACAACTTCTCAGTAAACCACGAAGCTGGAATCCGACTAGGATCGCCCACAAATCTGTGTTCTGCCTAAAGCATGCTGGAGATTCCAACTTTTCCAACTTGCAATCTCCGGTTTGGAAACGGGTGACGTGTCATGCAGTGTTGAGTGTTGGTGTGGGTCGCGGGACCAATGAGGACCAAACAGCATACGAACTGTAGCGACAGTCAGCAACAAGTTCTACGATCCACCAACACAAGCGCACGACTCATCCATGACCGACGTATTTTCTGTTGGCGCGTCGGCGTGAGACGCCGTGTTACAACGGGGCTCCTCTGTCCGGCTCTCTCTCCAGGGTTGAGAAGTGTTTGCCAACGTCCCAGGTGAGCCCGAGTCCCTTCGTCGTCATGGCAAACAGCACAGCATCAGTGAGTTTGCCAAGATACCGTATTTCGGTAACTCCAAGCGATGACCTGTCACATGGAAGAGCAGAAATACGGTAACGTAGGGTCGTCTGTCACGACCTTCACTCCTTCGTTGCCGTTTAAAGAGCCGGAAATCCTCCGACGAAACCAGACCCACTCAGCATTGGGCTGTCCCATCAGCAGCTGCTGTTTATGGGGCGTGAACTTGAAGTGTACTCGCAGGTCGTAGATGACAGCACCACAACTGGAAGTTATGATTGTCTTCAATCGGTTTTCGAAGGGATACGTTTTTCCACAGTGTTTCCGTTGGAAGATCTCGCACTCAAACGTCGACGCCGTGTTGGCAAGCGAGCAAACGCCCTCAGAATCCACGTGTTGGCACGGGTGAGCGAAATCATCGGGTTGGCTGGGGCCAGTCATTATGCGATGGCGTCGCAAGCCGAGGCTTTTTAGGAACTGGGTTTAGAGACACGGGAGCGAGTATACCATGTGATTGTGAAAGGGCATCCAAAATCCTGGCAAGTCATCGCCCACAGAGTGGTGGCTAAAATCGGGTCGACAGAAGGGGCGCCTCATCGTGGACTGACTGTCAAGCCAAGATCCAACAACAACAATGCCCACACTCTCATTCTTCGACTTGCCTCATCCCCCTCCCGACAGCAAACAAAACCAAACCGTTGGTTTTGTTGGTCACTCTCGAATCAATCACCCTTCTGCCACGACCATGCGCTACAGCACCATGGACGTCCACGCCCACGCGCCCACGCATTCCATTGCCCGCAAGCGCCCGCGCCACGATGAGCTCGACGCCGCGACGCTCCCGCCGCTTCACTCGTACAACCCACTGAACCAAGTGTCCTACGAGCCAACACGACCGTCCATGCCGCTCCCCGCGCTCTCCCAGGTATTGCGTCCGTCGATGCAGTTCTCCGTGCTCACGCCACCGACGCAGTACACGCCGCCGAACCAATACTACCAAACGCCAGTGTCGTACCCCGTGTCTCGCTCCGCAACGTCGAGTCCGTCACCGGCCTCGGAGGTTTCGATGGACGACGACGATGAAGCCGAAGACAAGACGCCGTGGCCGACGGCGAACGAGTACTTCGACATCCTCACGGACGAGACGCGCAAGTCCCAGATCCCCGTGTACGACCTTGGTGTCGACCCGCGTGGTGTGCCGCTACAGCCCGAGTTCATCTACAACGAGCCCAAGTCGTGCATGTACTTTCTCAAGTGCGGTCAGCTCCTCGGACGCGGTTCGTTTGGCTTCCCTCGCAAGAAGAAGACGACCGTGACGACCAAGAATGCCAAGGACGGCATCGAGTCGGTGCGCCGATGTGACTCGGCCAAAGAGTTTGAGTGGCGCAAAATGAGCTTTGTCACGGGCCTCCCGAAGAAGCAGCCGCTCGTGCGCTACATCACGGCGACGTGCTATAGCAAGACCCACCGCAGCTCGACCGAGAAGAAGAAGGTCATGCGCATGCACGCAGTCATGCTCGCGAGCACGGACGGCGCGGGCGAGCAGGGCGAGTATGTCCTCGTCCACATCCGCGCGGGCGGATCCAAGCGCGTCGGCGTCCGCACGAACGCAGTCCCAACGACCGTCACGCCCGTCGCGAGCCCTGCCCGCGTCGAGTCCTCGCCGGTCGCGCCGTCGATCCACTCGCTGTTGTCGGCGCACGACCAGGTCATGATGATGGCGGCCAACAACAACAACGAGCAGCGCCCCATGACGCCGCTCATGTTCAACAACTACCCCTCCGCCTCCACCAACTCGGCGTCGCC
>JAADWR010000121.1:0-16922 GCA_023336345.1 Pythium inflatum | reverse complement strand
GCCACCGACGTTGCAGTTCCAAGTGCAGCTCTTGCGCTGGATCGAGTCGCCGGAGCCATGGTGGCCAGCAGTCCAAGACATCTTGTGGAATCTGCATCGCATGTGGCGCCTCGACACCCCAAGTGAAACTGCTCAAGTTGGTGTCGTCCTTGGCGAAGAGGACGAGCCGCACAGCTTTGAGGATCTCGACACGCACCAACCATACCTAGGCCATCTTCGCTACGTGCTGCAGCTCTCCAGCATTCAAGTACGTGAGCTTCACGTCGACACTCGCGGCTTCCCGACCAGAGTTGAGGTCCTATCCAGTGGCGTGAAGATTGTGATGCAAGAGCTTGTTCGTGTCGACTCGATAGAGAGAATGACGTGGGTGTTTCCATGCTATGACGTCTACACGATCGCCGCCATTTGTTCAGCATTGCCCGAGTTGCGATAACTCAAGTCACTATCGCTCAAGATAAAGGTTTGCGATCAAGCAAGAGCGAAGTGGGACGTTTATTACCATTGGATCGCCTGGGCGCTTCTCGGACGAAAGTGGCGCGGCCCCTCGCTTGCGCTCGAGTTTCAAGTCGAAGATGGTGCGAGTGAAGCATTTGAAGCAGCGTTGGCGGCTTCCAACTGTTTGGCTACAGTTGTGCCCGACGAAGTGAGCGATCCAGTGCTTATGGTGCATAGGTCGTCGGCCATGCTTCGTGCCCAAGCCATTGTGTTCACAAACGTACCCGCCCCATACCTCGGGCATGAACGAGAAGAGTCGTTTGTTGCGTTCAAGCGGTCTCGCGTGACCGTGATTGCGAACTGCGAATCCAACGCCCTCGTCATGTGGCCGGGCGTCGGACTTGATTAGGCTCACGCGCTCGATCTCAGCGACTGGCGAACGCGGGTCAGTCGCGAGATACGGGCGGTACCCGTGACAAAGACCCCGCTCGTCGAGTCCGTGTCCTGCATCCGTTCGTCCTCAGAAGCGGTCGCAACTCTTTTTGAAGTTATTGGCGGAGGTGTTTCACTGCTCAACATGTATCGGTGCTCCGAACTCACAGATGAACTTCTCGTCCGAGTGATCTCACACTGTTCACGATGGACGAGTCTCCCGATCGCGCGAGGCCACCTTGAAAGTGTGGTACCCTTGCTACAAGCTTTTGAACAAGGGAACTGCCGAGCCTGACATATGGTGCTGAGTTGACACGCGGCGGGACGACAGCTTCTGTCACATCATTATTCAAATACCAGGGAACGTCAAGCCTCGATGGAGCAAAGGCGATGAAGAGATTTCACTTCGAAGATACGATTTTGACGCGGACGGAACTCGCAATCATTGCTGATGGGCTTCGTAAGAAGATACCTCGAGATTCTGCGGGTATCGGTGGAGGCTCGGCACCTCAGACATCGTGAGCGTGACGTCGCGAAAGTGGTTTTTGGAGATCTCGAGTTCCAGCCCATTGCTCAAACCAGCTACAGCAAGCAAGCGATGTACACGTTTCTTCTGGCAGCGAGACGACGTCGAGTGTTGCGGTCCGTTCCTCTTCCGTGCGTTCAGCTCATCGCGCAGTTTGCAGCGATCCCAGCGCTTCGACATCTTGTGTGGGAGGTCGAACGCATTATGTAGTCGGCGGCAAAACCTAAACTCGGACTGGAAGAAACAAGGTTCCCATTGATGCGCGTATCAAGTAGGTCATGCCGTTGAGAAACCGTTTCTTTCGTTAATGACTTCATGCTTGATTCGCATACTATGCAGTAGCACCGGCAGCGCGCAACATCGCGGCAATATCACCAAAGACATTTTCGACCGCATAACCCAGTGCGCTCACACCGGTTTCATTGGCGTGATGAACGACAGCACCAGCATCCAGCAAAGTCTCCACGACCGCGCGATTTCCCTCAAACACTGCCGACAGGAGCGCCGTATCTCCACGGCCGTCCGCGTGGTTCACGTCTGCTCTAGCTGCTATCAGCATGGCAACAATGTCTTCATCTCGACCAGCCGATGCGAGCGTCAACGCTGTGCATCCACGGTCGTCGGTATGATGGACGTCAGCACCCGCCTCGAGAAGCATTTCGATCGCACGCTCGAAGCCGGCGGCAGCTGCATACATGAGCGCTGTGAAGCCAAATGCGTCTGCGTGGTTGACGTTTGCGTGTGCCTGAACAAGGCGCTCGACAACCCCTGTATGACTACCGTCGATGGCTTTGAGGAGCGCTGTTTGGCCTTCGTTGTTCGCCCGCTGCACGTCGGCTCCAGCCTTTAGCAGTACATCGACTATCGAACTGTGCCCCCACGTACTAGCCACCATCAACACCGTCGTCCCTTGGTCGTCGGCCGCGTCCACATCGGCACCTGCATGAATCTGCGCCATGAACGCGTCGGTAGAGTTCCGGCTTGCTGCTACCGCTAGCGCGGACATCCCGTTCGCTTTGGTCTCTTTCACGTCAGCCCCCGTCGCCAGCAGCAACTCGATGATGCCAACATCCCCGCTCTCTGCCGCAAAGCACAGCACACACCGCTCTTGCGATGTCCCGACAGGAAGCACCACCTCGGCTCCAGTGTCTACAAGAGCACGCACGATCGATGCATACCCTTTCGACGCTGCGGCCTGGAGAGCCGAGTGGCCTCTAGGCATCACGGCGTTCGCGTTGGCGCCTGCTTCGAGGAGCATCTCGGCGATCGTACCCATGCGATGACGCGCGCACCAACGCTGTCCCACCAACGCGAGGCATGTGGTTCACGTCGGCGCCACCCGCCAGCAAGAGCCTGACGGTGTCTTCATCGCCTCGTTCGGCCGCGAGCACCAATGGCGTACTGCGGTGTTGATCGTTTGCATGATTCACGTCGGAACCCGCAGCGATAAGACGTTCAGCCATGCCAGTCCGACGCATCTCGCACGCGTAGAGTAGCGCTGAGTAGCCAATGTGGTTCGCGTGATTCACGTTGGCATCCGCTGAGAGGAGCACGTCAACCACGCCGATGTGGCCGCGACGACTCGCACTGATCAGCGCCGACTCGTGTATGCTGTCGACGTAGTTGACGTCGGCGCCCTTCGCTAGAAGCGACACGACGGCCGCCGATTGACCGCATGCCGCGGCTTCGAGGAGGAGTGCATTGAGATCCCGAGTGGACATTGGACGAGGGAGTGCGTGGTTGCTTTTGACAAGCTGACTCGGATAGTGGCGTCCACTTCATAACAAGTATTATGTGGGACACGTAGAATAGGGACTTCAACCTTGAATGTGGTTCGTGCGTATGGGATCGCGACCAAATCGTGGTTGTCTCGTGCGTTTTATTGTGTTAGCCAACAATTGAGGAAACACCATACCACTCAGAATGATCTTGAGCTCTTTGGTTGTACCCTAGGCAGTTGTACTGGCTGCGCGTATTATCGCAGCAATGTCATCGAAGCCATACTCCGTCGCAAAGTCGAGGGCGGTCGCACCTAGTTCGTTGCGATAGTGTACGTCGACACCAGCAGCCAGTAAGGTCGCCACGACCGCAGAATGACTACCCAACACTGCGCTCACCAGCGCTGTGTCCGCTGTCATCGACGACGTTCATGTCCGCTCCGGCGGCGAGCAGCCTCAGCACAATGCCGTGGTGATTATGAGACGATGCAAGCATCAACGCTGTGGATCCGCGATTGTCGGTGTGTTGAACGTCGGCACCCGATTCGAGAAGCACTTCGACCGCGCGCTCGTTGCCGACCCCAGCCATACACATAAGCGCCGTTCAGCCACCGACATTCGTGTGGTTGACATCTGCATACGCTTGGACGAGCCGTTCGAGTCCACCAGCGCTGTCACTTCCGGCTGCTCGAATGAGCGCCGTATTGCCTTCATTATCCACGCGCTGCACGAGCCACGCGAGTTTCTTTTGCTGGGCACACGAGATGACTTTCCACACCGACAAGCACGCGTCGGCCATCGACAAGATGACCATTTTGGTCTTGAACGACTCTTTGAGCTCCAAGTGTGATGCCATAAAGCACTGGACTTTCCTCCCTGGCTGCTGGCGCCACACGGCGCAAAGCGCCATGTTAAAGCGGTCGTACTGGGGAATTGTCGGTGTCTTGTCAAAGCTCACGGAGTGCATGAGGTGGATCCCGACACGCTCGCCGTTCGAGAGCTGACGAATGCCCGTGGTCTCAAGGTACACGGAGTCGTTGTGCCTGGCAATCAGGTGGACGTGGAGCGGAACGCCCTTGACAAACCAACGCACCGTCATGGACTCGAACGGGAGCTTTGGCGTCGGCTGCACAATCGACTCGAGCACGGCCATGTCCAAGAGGGTGTCTTGAACGTACTCGGTTTTGATGAGCATCGTTTCGGTGGTCGAGTTGAGCACGCCGTACATGGCGTCATTGAGCGAGCCGCGAACATTGCCGACTGCCAAGAGCAAATGCATGTCGCGATGTCCAGTGCCGGCACCAGGGCGTTTGTTGTGGTACACGCGCATGTCTTCACGCTGACGGACTTGATTCCACGTCGTGGGGTCGAGGCACTCCCTGTCTTACCAGAGGAAGTCCTCGTACATGGATGGCCATGGTCTCAGCTATAATCTGACCGGCCGTTCTTGCGAGGTCTTCTTTCTCGTCGAGCGTGAGCATGAGCGGCGCAAAAGGACTGGAGAAACTTGGCCGACATGGGTCGGAGTAATCACTTGGCGTGATCATGGGTCCACGTCAGGAAAACCATGTTTCCTCCTCCGACGAAACACACCAGTGTGCTTCCGTTGCGTGGGTCACGGCACCGTGGGCGAGGAGCTTGTCGACGATATCGAAGTGGCCTTGCTCCGCAGCCACCAGCAATGGTGTGTTCCCGTGGATGTCCATCCAATCAACATTCGCAAACCTTGAAAGCAGCAAATCGACAACGACAATATGGCCTTCGTGGGCTGCAACTTGCAGCACGGAGCGACCGGTGTGACCCACGTAGTTCACATCTGCGCCAGCGGCCACGAGTTTCTGTACAATCGCCGCATAGCCACATCGACTCGCTATCATCAAAGGCGTCTCGCCGTTGTCGTCGACGTGGTCAACATTGGCACCGGCTTGAAGCAAGACGTCGACAATATCCAGCGCGTTTGACGAGACAGCACAACTGAGCCACGAGGAACTGGGGCCATCCGTAGCGTTCACATCGATCCCTTCCACCATCAACAGCTCGACGACGCCGATCCACATCGCGAATGATGCAAAGCGTAGCGACGCCGACACGCCAGGGGTCGTCTCTGGCTCAAGCAGTGCCCCAGCAGCGAGCAGCGCTTCGACAACATCGGCGTGGCCGTCATGCGCGGCAGCTTCGAGCGGGGTCTCCAAGTACGCACCGACGTGATTGACATTAGCGCCCGCGTTGAGCAGTTGTTCGACCGTATCAATGTGCCCATTCTTGGACGCACGGAGCAACGCCGTGTGCTCTTCAGCACGACCGACTTGGTTCACGTTCGCTCCTGCAGCAAGAAGACACTCGACGACCGATGTGTGGCCGTGCTCGGCGGCCACTAGTAATGGCGTGAGCCCATCACGCGATTCATGGTTGACAGCAGCGTTGGCCGAGAGGAGCGTCGTGACGACAGACTCATGACCATGCTGAGACGCATACACGAGCGCCGTACATCCGAAAAAATCATACATGTTGGCATCGGCACCGGCAGCAACGAGGCCGCGGACGACGGAAAGATAGCCATTGCGACTTGCACAGATGAGCGGTGTATCGCCTTCGTCGTCGACAATGTTCGGGTCGGTGCCTTTCGCCAGGAGCAAGGCGGCAATCGCGTCGTGACCAAATTCCGATGCAATCAACAGTGCCGTCGCGTCAGTGTGATTCCCAAGGTTTGGGTTTGCGCCCGCTTGTAATAGCGCGACAACGGCAGACGTGCGGCCTTCAAACGTAGCGAACAATAGCGCAGTGTTGCCGCTCTCGCTCGTGGCATCGACATCGACGCCAGCGCCCAGCAGCAGTTGCACGATCGCTACGTGGCCCTCACGCGCAGCACCCATGAGTGGCGTAACGCGGTCGTAAGTTGTGCACGTTGCGTCGGCACCTGCGCGCAGCAAACTCTCGACGACGGCTGTGTGGCCAGCCTTGGCCGCGCGGACCAAGAGCGACGCGCCTTCAAGCTCTTCCCGCTCATTTGGATCGGCACCGGCCGCAAGAAGAATGTCGACAATCGATGCGTATCCGGATTTCACGGCATCATCGAGCGGAGTTGCCCCGCGAGTTCCGATGCTCGTCGCATCTGCGCCGCCCGCGATGAGGAGCTCCACGATAGCGGGGTCATTCCATCGCACGACCCAGTGCAGCGGCGTCTCGCCAGTGTGGTCGAGAGCGTTGGGATCGGCGCCGCGTGACAACGCGCGGCGGATGTCCGCGTAGTCCCTCCGGTAGATCGCGTTGAACAGCGCGCCAGTCGGCGCGTCGTGCGCCATGTGCCGGGTGGTTTTTCGAGTATCGGAGACCTTTGTGTATTGGGATAAGATAGTGTGGTTGAAGTTCCGAAAGCAAGACCAGCCTAATCACCGTATACGGCAAATTCAAACACCGCGTCTTGAGTGGGCGGCGGAGCGGCGAGTTCGGCGCGCCAGAGCATGTCGGTGAGTTCTGTATCAAGCCTGAACGGCGCAAGATCCGATGCCGACTGTCCATATCGATTCTGTCCTCGCACATTCGCGCCAGCCGCGAGGAGCGTTTCGACCAACGCAACTTGGCTGTTCATCGCTGCCATCAGGAGCGCCGTGTTGCCACTACAATCGCATCAAAGCTCTAGGTGAGCGCCGGCCGCAATCAGCATTCTAGCGATTCCATCATGCCCTCGATTCATGGCCATGGTCAATGACGACTCATTGTAGTCGTTCACAGCGTCGACGTTGGCACCGGCCGCGAGCAGTATCTCAACGAGGGTCTCAAACCCACGGGCCGAGGCGAGGATCAACGCCGTGTTTCGGTCCGTCGTTGTGCCCTCTATGTTCGCACCAGCTGCCACGAGTGTTGCCGCAAAGAGCTCTTTATCTTGTTGTATCGCCATAAGGAGAGGCGTCAAGCCGTCTGGTGTCGTGTACCCCGCGTCGGCGTGCGCCGCGAGGAGCTGTTCGGCAACGCCGACATGACCACCTTGTGCCGCTAGACACAATGGCGAGTTTCCCTCATAGTCAATGCAGTTGGCATTTGCACCTGCGGCAAGAAGCTCGTAAACAGAAGCGTCGCAGCCAGTGGTAGACGCAATCATCAGTGCGGTTTGGCGTTGATTGCTGATATGATTGACCCCCGCACCCGCGTCGAGTAGTAGTCGCACACTATCAGGCCCGCCCGCTGAAACGCAAGCAGTCAAAAGTGCTGACAACCCGTTGGCATCCACAGAGTCGACACTCGCTCCGGCTGCGAGTAAGATCTCCATCACCTCGAGATGGCGGTTTGCTGTCGCTCGAAGGAGAGGAAGGAGATTGGCACTCGCTCCAGGAGGAGTAAAATCTGCGCCGACATCTAGCAGCACGCTCACGATCGAGGCGTGGCCGTTTTCTGCTGCTACCCGCAGTGGAAAGCACTCGCTCGCATCGACGTGGTTGACATTCGCGCCGGCGGATACCAGGCGCTTGACAACTTCAACGTGACCATTCTTCGCCGCGACGAGCAGCGCGCTCGTTTGCTCTGTTCGACCAACAACGTTCACGTCCGCTCCCGCAGCAATTAGTTCTTGGACCATGACGTCGTCACCACGCTCGGCTTCGTACACGATTGCCGACGAGCCGTCGCCGTTCCTATGATTGATATTGGCGCCAACCGCAATGAGCTTGCGCACAATATGAGCGTAGCCTGCCCGGCTCGCGGCAACAAGGGCCGTCGCACCTTTGGAGTTTGCGTGATTCGGGTCGGCGCCGCTCGCCACTAGGAAATCCACAGTCGCACCGTGCCCGCGCATCGCGGCATACATCAGCGCCGTGCTGCCTTCTTGATTCATATGATCGACGTGGGCGTGGGCGGCCACTAGCGTCGCCACGACGTTGACGTGACCGTTCAACGATGCGCCAATCAGCGGTGTATCGCCGTCTTGGTCTTCGTGGTCGACCTCTGCACCGGCAGCCAGGAGCTTCTCGACGACGCGGACGTGCCCATTCCGCGCTGCACCGGACAGTGCGGTCGTTCCGTGAACTGTCATGCGATTCACACTCGCGCCAGCGTTCAATAAGAGCCTCGCAATCTCGAAGTTGCCAGCGCGAGCCGCGCGAATTAATGGCGTCGTGCCGTTGGCAGTGTTCACCGGGTCGACGGCCGCGTGTGCGTTCAGGAGCATGGAGACGCTGCGACAGTCGCCGATGTCGACGGCCACGTCGATCGCCGTGCGTTTCTTAGCGTCGGTGGCATTGGCGTTGGCGTGTGCGGCTGAGAGCGCAGTGGCCAAGCGCGCTGACAAGATGCGCTCGTTGCGAATGGCCCGGAAAATAGCTTCGTCATTCGTGTCGTCCATGATTCCAATCAGAATTGCGAACGTATCACCTTGGCATCACCAGCTCAGACGGTAGAGCTCTCGGCTGATAACCGGGTGGTCGCCGGATCGAATCCGGTGACTGTTGTGGGTCCGTCCCACCCCCTGCGGCTACCTGGTAGTCACGGCTGCCTGGTGGTTTGCGAAGTGTTGGACCCTGGTAACCATGGAGAGGAATCTAAAGCCCAGACGTATGAAACCGTAATATATCTGCCTTGAACTAACCTGAACTAACGTTGGCATCGCCAATAATAACGTGGTCCACAACCATTCCGGAAGATTCGTCAGGCCAATTAGGCTAATTAATGCGAGTCTAGATCTGTTTTACGCACCAAATCCATTTTCTACGCCTCAGCTCCTGCACGACGGAGCAGATCGACGATCTCTGTGAGCCGAGCATCAATCGCAGAGCTCAAGGCTGTGGACCCTTCTTCGTGCTTGTATGTGACGTCGGCACCGGCTTCGATGAGCGTCTCCACCGCTGGTATGAATCCCCCGCGTGTCGCGATCATCAAAGCCGAGAAGCCTCCGTGTCCCACGCGATTCACGTCGGCTCCTCCAGCCAGCAAGAGCGGGAGCACGTAATGGACACCATGTCGCACGGCCACCGTCAGTGGCGTGTCGCCATGGCGATTCGTGACGTTAGCATCGGCGCCGGCTGCCAGGAGTTTCTTCACACAGTCGGCGTGGCCGCGTGAGGCTGCACCAAAAAGAGCTGACTCGCCTTTCGTGTCGACAGCATTCACGTCGGCGGCGAGCGAGAGCAATTTCTCCACGGTCTCGACATCTCCTCGGCGCGCAAACGCCATGAGAGGCGTCGTGCCGGCCGTCGTCGAACGGTTGACATCAGCGTGGGCCGCCAGCAGCACATCCGCGGCCGAGGATCCGCCGCCCATCGCACAAAAATGGAGCGGAGTGTCGCCGTCTTGGTCCGTGTGGTTCACATCGTCACCGGCCACAAGGAGCATCTTGATTACCGCTTCGTCGCCGACGGCAGACGCGGCTGTGAGCGCCGTACCTCCATTCGTTCGCGTATGAAAGACGTCGGCTCCGGCCTCAAGGAGAAGTTTCACGGTATCAGAAGAGTCGGACACGAGCGTCGCACCAAACAAAGCCGTCATCTCGCTTCGATCCGTGTCGGTGACGCTCGCCCCCGCTGCGAGGAGCGCTTTGATCATGCCGGGATGCGGGATATAGGCCGCGCGGATGAGCGGGTTGACATCGGGGTTTATTCCATGCGGATTGACGTCGGCACCGGCGTCCAGGAGCTCCCGCACGACGGTTTCGAAGCCGTTGACAACCGCGATTTGAAGCGCGCAATGCCCGCGCGACGTGACGTAGTTGGCGTTGGCGCCTGCAGCGAGTAGCCGAAGAACACAGTCGACGTGGCCGTACGACGCCGCCATCATCAACGCATTCTGTTCGGAGAATGGAACTGTGGTCTCGAGCGCCGCGCCGGCCGTAACGAGACGATCGACGACGTCGCGATGGCCTTGCGTGGCTGCAAACATGAGCGCGGTTGATCCGTCGGGATGCGCGCGCTCAATATCGATATCGGGAGCCGAGAGAAGACGCTCAACGATGGCTGTGTGCCCCGCCTTGGACGCGAACAAGAGCGCGGTGTATCCGTACCGATTCGCTCGATTCACATTCGCACGTGTTCCGACGAGGAGGTCGACGACGTCGCTGTAGCCTTGTTGACTCGCCGCGAGGATAGCTGAGACGCTGTTGCTGTTCACGGGATTCGGATCCGCACCGCGTGAGAGGAGGAGCTCCACGAGATCGGCGCGACCGTCGTCGGCCGCGTACAGCAGCGCTGTCGAGCCGTGCTTGTCGGGCTTGTTGACGTCAGCATCAGCGCTCAAAAGCGTCTTGATCACGTGAAGATGGCCGTGCACTGTGGCGGCCGTAAGCGCCGTGTCACCACCAGCGTTGACAGCGTCGACGTCGGCGCCATCACGCAGCGCCGCTGCCACGGCATCGACGTTCCCCGCATACGCAGCGCGGATCAGCGCCGCCAGTGTCGAATCGTCCGCGTGAGCCATTGCGCCAGTGTCAAGATTCAAGTCCATCAGAAACGAATGATGCGTCCCTGCTCACGAAGAGACCCAGTATTCGCAGATATGAACGTAGTTCTGATTCTTATTCCTCTGATGTATCCATTTCTAATTCTTATTCGTCGGATGTATCGATTGATATGGAGATTTACAGAAGCCTTGTTCAAATGGAGACCTTCATTCACGAGCTCAAAACGGCGCGTGGTTCCACGAACGCTGTTTGGCAGTTAGTTCACTGTCAGAAAATGTTCACGTGGCCGAGCTCATTCTGGACGACGCCATCGCCGCTGTTGGCGGCAGCGCGTGCTGGGCAAGCGACAACCGTTCAAAGTCTCCTTGCGGATGGCGCCAACGTGGACGCGACCGCTTCGTTCGGCAAGACGGCGCTGATGGAAGCAGCTGAACGAGGGTTGGTACAAATCGTCGGTGTTCTCCTCGCCGCAAACGCCAACGTCAACCAGACCAACGCCAGTGGCGACTCGGCGCTGCTCGTCGCGTGTCGCAATGGCCACGTCCGCGTTGTTGACAAGCTACTTGCGACCGGCGCGAATGTCAACATTGTGAATCAGGCGCGGTACTCGGCGCTGCTCTACGCTTGTGAACGAAGCGACGCCGTCATTGTCCAGCGCTTGCTCTCTGCTGGTGCTGACACTGAGTACGTGGGTGGTCCCGACAATCTGACAGCGCTCGTGATGGCGTCGCAGCTCGGGGATGAAGCCACTGTACGGCTGCTGCTCGCGTCCGGCGCGGATGTGCATCGCGGGGTTCAGGATGGAGAACCGTCGTTGCTGCGCGCGTCGTTGCTCGGGTGCGCCGACATTGTCGAGATCCTCATTGGTGCTGGTGCGCATGTCAACGGTATCACTCCGAGTGGGTTTTCAGCGCTCCATGCAGCCGCATCGAACGGCCATCCCGAAATCGTGCGTATGCTTCTCGCCGCTGGCGCCGACTTGACACCTGTCGGGATGCCCCCCGGGCGAGGCGCATTGTGCTTCGCGGCGCAGGCGCCGAATTGTGGGTCTATTGATGCCCTCCTAGCAGCTGGTGCGAGTGTCGATGAGACCAATGCGATTGGTGGAGCGGCGCTTGACGTGGCAGCATTCAGCGAACACGCAGATACGGCCGCAGCGCTCATTGAAGATGGCGCCGACATCGACTACGCCGATGGTCGTGGTATGACGGCGTTGATGGTGGCGAGTTCGTGGGGTTACGATGGCGTTGTGAAAGTGCTGCTTTCAGCCGGCGCCGACGTTCAGCGTGAAAACATATCTGGAAACTCTGCGTTGCTGATCGCGGCCGACAATGGCCACGCACGCGTGGCCGAGCAACTTGTCCGTGCTTGCGCGAATGTGAACCACGGCAACGGCTACGGCTTCACAGCGCTCATGCACGCAGCGATCCAAGGCAGCACCGAGATTGTCGCGTTGCTGCTCGAAACAGGCGCCAACGTTCGTCGCGTCAACTGTTATGGAGCCACGGCGCTCGCGATTGCTGCGTTCAAGGGCCATAACGACATTGTCGTCATGTTGCTTGCTGCGGGTGCCGATGTGAACCACGTGGACAACAGTGGAGACACGGCGCTCTTGGGTGCGACCGAGAAAGGACATGCAGAAGTTGTGAAGACGCTGCTCGACGCCGGGTGCAACGTCCTCCACAAAAATGATGCTGGTGCGACCGCCATCAGCCACGCTATCGCCAACCGAATGAGCGAGATTGTGACCAGGTTGTACGCTGCAACGATGAAACAGTAGCCGCGACGACTGGACTGGAAGAAGTGACAGGGAAACGGAAGTGCTGAGATCTCAATCGTCCCTATTCTGCGTGTCACACATCATTTTGGGTACACCACAAATAGGGTAATCTAACTGAGACCGTGAAGTTGGTCTCACTTTTCAGAATGGCAGCTGAACAACTCACGACGGTCGACGACGAATGCGAATACGCCACGGCGCTCGTGGTGGCTGCAGACACCGGAGACATCAACGCGGTCGAGCGACTGCTGGCGCAAGGCGGGGACGTCGACGGCGTCAACCTCAACGGCGATACTGCGCTGATGGGAGCGTGTTGCAGTGGCCACGCTCGCATTGTCGACGTGCTCTTGGCCGCCGGTGCCGACGTGAATCTTGTAAATCAAGGCGGACTCACGGCGCTATTGTACGCAACCAAGGGCCGCCACAAAGAGATCATCAAGCGACTAGTATCAGCCGGCGCAGACGTCAACTATGTGCGCCCAAGAGATGGTTCGACCGCGCTGCTGTTTCCACCAAAGGATGGAGATGCCACGATCGCGCAGTGTTTGATCGCTGCCGGTGCCGACGTGAACCACGTCGACCTGGACGGCACGTCAGCACTGCTCCTTGCGTCACTGTGCGGTCACATTGATCTTGTCAAGACCCTCGTTGATGCGGGCGCCGTCATCGACTTTGTAAATGCGACTGGCCAGTTCGCGCTCCAGGCTGCCGCGTCCGTGGGCCATACCACTGTCGTCCAGTTGCTGCTGGAAGCAGGAGCCGCCGTCGCGCCGGTGGGGATGCCCCGTGGATTCAGCCCGCTCCCTTTTGCTGCGTGGTTCGACAATATCTGCGTCATACAACTACTGCTCTCGGCTGGTGTGGATCTCAACGAGCGGAACGGCAGCGGAATGTCGGCGCTCGCGATCGCGTGCTGCACGAATCACATTGATGTCGTGAAGACTTTACTTAGCGCCGGCGCCAATGTCGATGACGCCGACAACGAAGGGAAGACCGCGCTCATCAACGCGACGCGTCGGGGATGCGTGGACGTAGTGGATATTCTCTTGGCTGCCGGTGCAGATATCCACTACGAAGACCACGACGGCGAGACGGCGCTGCATGTGGCAGCCGAGTACGGATATGTTGCAGTGACCGAGCGCCTTCTGAAAGCATGTGCCGACGTCGACTATCCAAATGCCCGCGGCGTCATGGCGCTCATGGGTGGTTCTCAGCAAAACTACATACGAGTTGTTGAGATGCTTCTCGGGACGGGCGCGGACATTGACGCCATGAATGAGAATGGAGGAACGGCGCTCACGATTGCCTCGACACGGGGACACAAGGACATTGTGTCCAAGCTGCTGGAAGCAGGGGCGAATGTAAATCACGTGGACGAAGACGGCGACACGGCGCTCATGTGTGCGACGCTCAATGGGCACTTGGCAGTCGTCGAGACGCTGCTGTGTAGTGGAAGCAATGCCCACCACCAAAACGCAAACGGCGCAACTGCCATGACCTATGCGGTTGACAACGACGACGAAGAGATTATCGCCAAGCTCCAGGCGATTGCGTCACCTCGGTCGCACAAGGATTTGTAGCCCGTAAGTGGGCGAAAATGCTGGATGGTACGTACATGCGCTTTGCGAATCTTGTGCCACAGGCTTAGCCGACTTAATGTTGTGGTGCCAGAGCCCCCAAATGCGAATCGAATGATCAATGTTGGCACTGATGAGGTGAGAAAAGAATTTTGTTGATTTATGCTTCTGTCTTGAGAACGAAAATGCGCTTGAATTGTTCAGGCTCTGGGACTAGCCCAACCGTTCACTCGGTATTCCAATCAACTTGACGAAGCGTCGGCGTCGAGGCAAAGTGGGCAATGATCATCGTACAGGTGAGCGGAAGGGACTGCATCACAGGTACACGCGTGGCGACAACGAGAAACGCATAGATCGCGCGCTTGCTCTTCTCGGTTTGCATGATCGGCTGGTCTACCACGTCGTGAAATGCTTCGGCACCGAGATCATGATCTTGGTCCTCGTCCCAGTCGTTGGTTCCACTCCCGCACGTAAATACTGCTGCTCCAAGGTCGCTGGTCGTCTGATGCAGCGGATTGCTGAGGCAGCTGCAATCACGATCTCGATCTCTTCTGCAACTCTGTCGACATCGAACACGAGAGTCGATAGTTGACATTGTCCGTCGTCATAAGCTTCAATCAATGGCGACACGCTATCCAGATTAGCGTCACCAAGACTGCAAAACGTCTTCAACTTCGCACAACTCTTCAAAATGGCGTGCAGCGACTCCTCCTCCACACGAGTGAATGACATTGTCAGCGTCAACGTCGTGAGGTGGACTCCAAAGAGTTCTGTCAACTTGACGACCTCGTTCATATTCGAGTACATGAACGAGAAGCTCTGCAGCAATGGCAGCTTGATCATTGGAGCTGCATGCATCTCTTGAGGACGCGAGACTTTCCCAGTCGACAAGATCACGTGAGCGAACCCGAGCAAGACCGATGCCAGACCAGACAACGAAGGCTTTTAAATCACTCTGAGCGATGACGATCACTCGTGTCGACGTAAACACGACAAACGACGTCGACTGGCTTGTTGCCGAGACGCGAGAAGATGTTGTGGTCCACACGGTCGACTGCACCCGCACCATCACCGATGCTCCGTGTGGCATCAGTACAGGGTTGGTCTCCGTCGCGGGAACAACGCCTGCGAGCAGTTTGGAGACGTCAGTGCGCCTTCCGTCGTTGCACAAGCGTCTTCGTCCACTTCCAGTTCGACTGCCAACAGCAGCCCGCTCCACGTTCGTTCGAACAATGCGTACGACAACCACGTGAACAAAGTCTCGTTCAAGCGCGAACGTTTGTCCGTGGCTTGCGCACTGAAGATCAGCGACAGTGGCAACGAAGTCAGCGCGTGTAGCGAGGGAAGAGCGGAACATATTGCCACAACCGAGTGTTCGTCCAGCCCCTCACCCCGCCAAGATGTGCTTTGTAGCGTATCAACGCGGGCGATTTCTCGCATGAGCACCCCTACCTGCTGTTTGATGGCGTTGCGGTCGACAGGTTTTTGCAAATAGACGTGGAGCTCACGCACTTCCACACACGCGAGCGACAGCACATCTTGGATTTGTTTGCGTCACAAAACCATGGACTGCGAAAACCACCACATATGAGGGCAATCTTCTCGCGAAACGAATTTGCCGACGCTAACCGCACGTTCCGATCGAGATCCCGGAGCGTGCGTTTCACAAGCACACAAGTCGGACAGTCAACTCGAGCTGCAGCGCCGGCGTCAGTACGACCCCAGTTGCTTGTGCACGTCGTCCCGAACGCGAATCGCTGGTGAAGCTGGGCCCATTGCCATGGCAACAGCAAGCGCGGACGCGACGCGTTCCGTGTCCCTGTGAACGTCCACTCGGAGGCGATATCGCGTGACCAAGTCCTCGTCCAAGCGGTAAAAGTTGTGTTCTGTCACGCCGCTTTCTTCACTTACCATTTCAACAAGGCGCTGGCGCCAAAAACGCGGGTTCTCGTGAACGCCAAAGCCGCGACGGTACGCAAGGGCGTTCAGCGTCTCCATGGTCTTCCCCCACGAAAGAGCCTGCGTTCGCGCGGTCTCTGCATTCTCACTGACGTTGACGTGGACACACAAGACACGGTGCGTGACTTCTCCCAGCCGCAAGTTGGGAGGCAGTGGCGTCACGCGGAAGCTCGTAGCACACTCGCGAAGGAGCGTTGTAGCGTTGGCTTCGTCCAGCGGCGTCAAGTCGGGAGTGTGAGATGAGAAATGACAACGGGGGAGTGAAAAGAGTGCTTGTTGAGTGACGAAGGTTTCTGCATAGCTACAGAAGAGAACATTTCGAACATTTCTCCGATTCGATTCATTCCAAATCGTCTTCGCCCAGATTCTTTCGCCCCTCGTCTCGCTGCAGACACTCAAGGCGTTGGTTGTTGCCAACTTTTGGTCCATTTGGAAAAAAGTCAGCAAGCGAAAGACTTTTCAATGCAATTACTGTTGTCTTGCTGTTTTGCTGGAGCTGCCACGTCCTGATGTCTCCTTTGGCCGCCGTCTCTTTCGTCCCGTTTCAGCATGTTGGAGCAGTGCAATCGCTTCCGTGCCGTCATAAACACGTGCACGATCCAGCGCAGACTCGCCTTCCAGGTTTCGATGATGGAGATTCGCACCTTTGTCGAGCAGCATCTGGATAATATCGACAACACCGGAATACGCTGCCTCTAGCAGCGCCGTATTCCCTTCGTTGTCAACGTGGTGGATATTTGCGCCCGCTACAAGAAGCTTGGCGACCGTCTCTGTGTGTCGATACCCCGCCGCAATCCATAGTGGCGATTGTCCATACTTGTTGGCATAGTTGACATCGACGCCAGTCGCGAGGAGCAAGTCGACGACCTCGTCGTGGCCTTGATGGGCTGCCCCAATGAGCGCCGTGAAACCGTCTGAAGTAGCGCGATTCACGTCGGCGTGCGCTGCGAGCAGTCGCTCAAGGCTTCACTCTGTCCTTCGTGCGCCGCGGCCTGCAACGCTGTTCCTCCGTTGTGTCTAACGTGGTTGACGTCGGCGCCGGCTTCAAGCAACTTCTCCACGGCAGCAGCCCAATCGTCTCGACTGGCAACCGCGAGCGGTGTCTCTCCATCGT
>JAADWR010000120.1:0-16963 GCA_023336345.1 Pythium inflatum | reverse complement strand
CCATACAGATCGAGTCGTTCATTTCGTCCTTTTACGGCAAGCAGGCGCCCAAGGCGCGCGCCTACCATATGCTTCGCCTGCAGGAAGAGTATGGAGATCCACAAGGTCTCCCAGCCCCTCCCCATGACGAATCAGCTTAGATTCTCTTGGTGGACCAATGGTAAATATGGGATCTGCGAATCGTCCTTGTTGGAAAACGGGTATTGTGTGCATTTGTAGGTTGATCTTGCATCCGTTTCGACGTATCTCCGAAGGGTCACTCGGCACAAGCGGTAGTCCATGTTCTGCGCTTTCTCATCGGATCGATCTCCCCTTTTCTCGAGTATACAAGTCCAAGCGGCTGTTGGAGACGATGTCGAAGGTGCTCGAGCAGCTCATCGCGCGCGGGCGGCGAGAGCGCAAGCCGACAGAGCAGCGCGATGTCGCGTTCAGTCTAGCCGAGATCTCAACGAACGCCGAGCTCCACGAGAAAATGGTCGCAAAGGGCGTCATCAAGGCGTTGCTCACGCTCATCCTGAAGTCAACTGACGAAGAAGCATTGCGGCTGTCGTGTTTGTGCCTCGCAAACACGGCGTCGACGCCCGGTGCTCGCATCAAGATTGTGGAAGATGGCACACTGCCGCCACTCATTGAATACATCAAGCAGCAAGACGCCGACGTGATCGCACGCCAGTACTTGGCCATGGCAATCGGAAACTTGGCAGCCGAGCCAGAGAACCATGAAGAAATTGTCAAGCTCGGCACAATCGAAGCACTCGTGAAGCTCTTGGATCCCGAGATGGTTCATGCCGGCGTGTACTGTGCCTTTGCGCTCGCGAACTTGTCAGTCAACAACGAATATCGACCGCAGATCGTCGACGAAGGCGCCATCCCGCGTCTCATTGCGCTGGCATGCTGTAGCGATGTTAGTGCCCAGCGTCAAGCGCTCGCGTGCTTGCGTGGGATATGTATCACGCCATCGAACCGCATTACCGTCGTGAAAGAAGGCATGCTCGACCCACTCGTGTTGATGGCCCGATCAGATGAAGCCGACATTCAGCGCGAGGTCGCAGCGGCATTCTGCACGCTCTCGGCGACGCCAGAAAACAAAGTCGAGATCTCGGACCGTGCAATGCTGACTATTATCTCGATGTCGCTGTCCGGGGACGCTGCTGTCGAAGAGTTCGCGTGCAGCACGATCTCGAACCTCATGGAACTCCACGAACTCCACGAGAAGCTCCTGCGCGAGAACGGCTTGGCGTCGATCATGGCGCTCGCCGTCGCCAAGGACCTGAACACCCGCGCTGAAGCATGTCGGTGTCTCGCAAACCTCACAGCCAACGAAGATGTCCAGCCCGCGCTCATGAAGGAAGGAGTCTTGCAGCCACTCGCAAACGCCCTCGTGTTGGATCACCACGTCTGTCAGCGATACGCAGCTCTCGCGCTGGCCAATTTGTCGACGACAGCGAGTTACCAAGTGCAAATCGTGAGTCTCGGCACGATCAAACCACTCATTCAGCTCGCACAAGCGTTCGACCGCGAGCTCGAAGCGCGTCGTTACGCTGTGCTAGCGATCGCCAACTTGGCTGCCATGAAAGCGAATCATCCAGCGCTGCTTGAAGCCGGCTGCTTGCTGTCGCTGTTTTCACTTGCAAGTACAGCCGACGCGTTGAGTCAGTACTACGTGGCGTTTGCGCTCGCCAACTTTGCTTCAAACGAAAACAACCACAATCGTATGGTCGAAGAGGGTGGACTCCAGCCAATTATTACGCTCGCGTCGTCAGAAGACACCGATGTGCACCATCAAGCCGTTGCTGCGATCCGAGGTCTCGCTGTGACCGAAACCAACAAAGTCAAAATCCTTCAAGAAGGCGGGCTTGAGCCGCTCCTTCTACTGCTACAGTCAGACGACCTTGAGATTCTGCGCGAAGTGTGTGCTGCGCTGTGCAATCTCTCGATTAGTGAAGAGACCAAGTACGAGATCGCCAAGTCCGGTGCCGTGATGCCGCTAATTGCCCACGCTCAGTCAGAAGACATGGAGCTCTCGCGTCAGAGCTGCGCGACGCTTGCAAACCTCGCTGAATTCGAAGAAAACCAAGAAAAAATCTGTCTCGACGGCGGCGTCCAACCGCTGATCCGCATGATGCGGTCACAGTTTGTCGAAGTCCAGCGCGAAGCCGGTCGTGCGCTCGGGAATCTCTCTGCGTTCAAGCGCAACCACGACGACATTATCGAGCACGGTGGACACCAGCTCCTCATTTCGTACTTGCTATCTCCTGATATGGCGTCGCAACGCGTCGGCGCTTTGGGCATTTGCAATCTCGCGACGAACGCCGACATGCGCGTGCTACTCATGGAGAGCGGGGCTATGGAGCCGCTCATGTCGCTCGCGCGGTCTGAAGACGTTGAGCTCGAGATCCAGCGGTTCTCGATTCTCGCAATCGCCAATCTCGCATCGTGTGTCGACAACCACCAAGCGATCGTCGAAGAAGGCTCGCTACCACTATTGATCTCGCTCTCCAGCGCGCCCGACGAAGACGTGCGCCAATACGCGGCGTTTTCCCTCGTCAAAGTCGCACTCAACGCCGATTTGCGCAAGAGAATTACCGAAGAAGGTGGACTCGAGCCTGTGCTCTACCTGGCGCGCACACAAGATGCCGATATTCATCAAGACGTACTTCCCGCAATCTGCACGTTGTCGTTTGCAGACGCCAACAAGTCAGATATTTGCCAATGCGGTGGACTCCCACCGCTGCTTACAGCACTCACAAGCCCGGACGTTGGGATGCAACGCCAGGCGTGTTGCGCCCTCGCGAACCTCGCTGAAGCTATCGAGAACCAGAGTTACATCGTAAACGCCGGTGCAATCCCGCCAATGGTCGACACGCTGATCCACGGGAATGTGATTGTCCAGCGCGAAGCCGCCCGTGCGCTTGGAAACCTCGCTGCGAACTGCGATTATGCCGATATTATCCTTCGTAAAGGCGCAGTGCCGCCGCTCGTGCAGCTTCTGGGGAGCGAAGTCGTAGATTGCCAGCGGATGGCGGCTATGGCGCTATGCAACCTCGGGACAAACGTCGAAAACCAACCCAAGATGGTCGCGCAAGGTGTGCTCGTGCCGATTCTCGCCCGTATTGAAGAAGCGCTCGACCCACGGTCTCAGGCCGACAACGACGTCATTCGGTACTGCCTGCTCGTGCTTGCAAATCTTGCTGTATCGTCAGCGACGCACGCCGAGCTCATGGCCAGCGCGCTCCACTTGCTCGCGGGGTACTCCAAGCACCGAGACGTCAAGTGCCGTCAGTTTGCGATCTTTGCGGTCGGAAACTTGTGCAGCAACCCGAAGAACATTGAGCAAATCGTCGACGCCAACTGCCTCAAGCCCATCATTTCGTTCGCGTTTCCTGGTGACCCGAATGTTCAGTTTCAAGCGATCGCGGCGCTGCGTGGGCTCTCAGTCCACCAAAATGTTCGTCAGCAAGTCGTACGACTCGGCGCACTTGAGCCACTCATTCTTGCCGCGTCATCAGAAAGCATTGAAGTACAGCGCGAAGTCGCGGCGACACTGTGTAATTTGTCGCTCAGTGAAGAGAATAAGATTACGATGACACGCGGCGGCTGTCTCGCACCACTCATTGCGTTGGCGTGTTCGAAAGACGCGTACCGCGAGCGCCATGCTGTCTGCGCGCTCGCAAACCTCGCCGAAATGATTGAAGGTCACACGCACAAGAAAATGCTGGAAGAAGGCGTGCTCACACCCCTGTATGCGCTCGCGACGACGGAGGACCTCGAAGTGAAACGACAGGTTGCGCGGTGCCTCGCGCTGTTTGCGGCAAAGCCAACCAGCCAAGCGACGCTCCTGCGCAGCAACGCTCTTCGATACATTGCAGCGTTTACGCAGGAAGATGACGACGTTATGTGCCGTCGCTTCGGGACTCTTGCAATTGGCAACATCGCAGTGGACCCCAAGCACCATAAAGACCTTTTCGATCAAGGTGCAGTGACGGCGCTGATGACGGTTGACAAAGCCACGGATCTCGAGACACGCCGGTCACTCGCGTTTGCCCTCAACAACGTCGCCGCGAACGAAGCCAACAGCACGATGATCGCCAAGCTCGGTGTGCTCCGCACCGTTGTCGCGCTGCTGCACGATGCCGACCAAGATACGCACTTACAGGCGTGCTTTGCGCTCCGGCGCATGGCGATTGAGCCCAAGAACCGCACCCAGTCCGTGTCGTTTGGCGCACTCAAGCCGCTCTTCAAACTTGCGTCATCCGACAGTGTCGAAGTCCAGCGCGAAGTGTGCGCAGCGCTCCGGAACCTCTCGCTCAGCGAAGACAACAAAGTCGTGATCGTGTTGAACGGCGGGCTCGCGCCGCTCGTGGATCTCGTGCACTCTGGCGACATGGAAGTCGCGCACCAGTCGGGCGGCGTACTTGCGAATCTGGCCGAAGTTGTCGAGAACCAAGGCCGTATGGTCCAAAACGGCGTCTTGCAGCACGTCAAGTTTGTCCTGCGTGGCGCCGCAGTCACCAAGAGCGTCGACGTTCAGCGCGAAGCGCTCCGCACGATTGCCAACATGTCAGCCGAGTACGCGTACACGGCCGAGATCGTCTCGGGCGGCGCGCTCACGCCGTTGTTAGCTGCGCTCAACTCGCCTGACCACTTGTGCCAGCGGTTCGCTGCCATGGGCGTCGCCAACCTGTCGACGAACGCCGACAACATTCCCAAGATTGCACAAGACGGCATGGTTCCGATGCTCGTGGCCTTGGGACACAACCTCAACAGCGACCTCGACACGCAGCGGTACGCAGTGTACGCACTCACCAACATGGCAAACGCCCGCGCGACGCAAGCACAACTCGTCGACGCCGGCGTTCTCAAACTCTTCGCGTCACTTCTGCTCCATCCGGACATGACGCTCCGCAACGCGGCCGCCTTTGGTCTCTCGAACTTCACAGCGTTTCCCGAAAACCACGCGATGATTCTGGAGATGGAGAGTGCTGAGCATTCATGCATTGACGCATTGCTCGCGATGACGGCTTCGCTCGATGCCAAGTGCCAGTACCGCGCTGTGTGCGCGCTGCGCGGGCTGTGCGTGAACGAAGTCGCGCGCGTCGAGATTGTGCGGCGTGGCGGTCTCGTACCGATCCTTGCGCTCACGAAATCCCAAGACATGGACGTCCAGCAAGAAGTACTTGCGTGCCTTTGCAATCTCTCGCTCAGTGGCTGCATTGGTGCCCAGCCCGAGACGTTTGTTGATGCGTGCGACATGGCGTCGCTCGTGTCGTTTTTGTGCTCGGCCGACGCAACGTTCCGGTTATTTGGCGCCGTAGCGCTTGGCAACATTGCGTCCAAGATGGAACACCAAGATGCACTTGTCCAGGCCGGTGCCGTGACCCCGCTCGTGGAGATTGCCAACTCGGTCGACCTCGAGACGCACCGATGCATTGCGTTTGCGCTTTGTAACCTCGCAGCGGATCCCGATCGGCGCGATATGATTGTTGAGATGGGCGGCATTGTGCCGATTATCCAACTGGCTTGTTCCGACAGCCCGTCCGACCAGCGCACGGCGATCGCAGCGCTTCGTGGCATCTCGAACAAACCCGAGTCGCGTGTTCGCATCGTTCTCGAAGGCGCGCTCGAACCACTCTTGCTCGCGGCAAAGACGACTGACGTCGCACTGCACCGCGAAGTCGCAATGACCGCGTACAACCTCTCACTCACGGAAAAGAACAAGCTCGCGATCGCAACGTCACCGATGATGGGCGCGCTCATTACGCTCATGTTGTCGCCTGACGCGACGACGGCGACGTTTGCATGTGCGTGCGTCGCAAACCTCGCAGAGAATGTCGACACGCACGACAAGATTGCGCATGAGCGTGGCCTCCACTTTTTCGTCGAGTTTCAAAAAGCCGTGCCAGCACAAGTCTCGCGTGAAGCTGTGAAATGTGTGGCGAACCTCGCATCTGAATATGGCCTCCACGAGTCGCTACTGGCCGACGGATGCCACGAGCTCTTAGTTCACGTCCTGAGCCACGCCGACGCGGCGTCTCGGCTCTTTGCGGCCATTGGTCTCAGTAACCTTGTGAGCAACCCGCTCAATCACTCGCGCATCTTGCGAGAGCAAGTCGTCGGACCGATGATTCGACTGATTGCTGACTGCGCCCACGCGGACCCGCGGCGTTTTGCGCTGCTTGCCCTCGGCAGCATCTTTTCCAATGCCAAGAGTCACGCCGTGTTTGTGGATCAAGGTGTGTTGCCGCCGTTGATTGCGGCGCTCGATGGCGCAAATGACATGGAGATGCGTTTCTACGCTGCATTTGCACTGGGCAAACTGGCCATGAACGATGTGTACCACGAACGCATTGGTGAAGCAAGCGACAGTGGCAAGCCGCTCATTCAACTCGCACTTGACGCGGAGACCGAGCGCCACGCGAGCGCACAATGCCAAGCCGTCTCGGTGCTCCGACGTCTCACTGTCTTAGACGTGAACCGAGTTGATATGATGGCTCGCCACGAAGACGCCTTAATCGAAGCCCTGCGGTGCTGCGCAACGCAACCCGAACTCGAGAGTCAGCGCGAAGCTGCGGCGACGATGTGCAACCTCACGCTCACGTTTGCTAACAAGCTGGCGTTCGCGAAAGCGGTGAAGCTCCTCGCTCAGCTCATGACACTGTGTCTCTCGCCCGATATTGAAGTCGCGCGCAATGCCTGTGGAGCGGCGGCCAATATCGCCGAGAATCCTGAAACGCACGAGTTCCTGGTCGACGTTCGCGCGATTCACGTAGGGATCAAGGCCTCACGCAGTCGCCATATGCCGGTGTACCGCGAAGCCGGCCGCTGGGTCGCTAATATGATGGGAACGCCCGAGTTCCACGCCCCGTTGATTAATGAAGAAGGCATCCCCGCGCTCTTACGTGTGGCCAAGATGGAGGACCACGAGTGCCAGTACAACGCCGCGCTCAGTCTCCACAAACTCGCGACGAATCCGCTCACACACCGTGCGCTCCTCTTGGGTGGCGCCGTTCCGACGCTGCACTCGCTCCTGACTGTACCGGGACTTGATGTGCGTCAGCAAGCGGCAGCCGCGCTCAAGACGCTGTGCATGTACAAAGAAAACAAAGCCAAGCTCGTGGAAGAAGGTACGGTCATGGCCATGATCTCGCTCATGCGAAGCGACGACGTGCCGCTGCAGACCGTTGGCGCCGCGGCGTGCCGCAACCTCGCGCTCCACTTACCAGTCAAAACGCTCTTTGTCCAGGAAGGCGGCTTTGCTCCGGCATTTAATTGTTGCTTCATCGAGAACGACGATCTGCGCGTCCAGGTTGCTGGCTTGCTGGCGATCCTCACGGAGAATGTCCATAATCAGATCGAGATCGTCAAGCAGCCCAATGGCCTCGCGGCGCTCGTTGCCTTGGCGACCAAAGCGAGCCATCACGCCGAAACGGCCCAGCACACGAGCCGCGCGTTTGCCAATATCTCATCAAATGCCGAGAATCACCTTGGCGTTTTCCATCGTGATGAGCTCCGTGCCGTGTTTACGCTCGCTTCGTCGACTGAAGAGCTCTGCGGCCGTGACGCGGCCATGTGTATCGGGAACCTCGCGGTGACGTCCAAGAACCAGGGCATGATCGCTGAGCACGGCGGTCTCGTGCCGCTTACACAGTTGTTGCAAAGCCCGTTTGCGTCAAATCGCCAATATGCTGCACGTGCGATGTACCGCCTGAGCGCCCACGCTGAGAACCAACTCCGCATTGTCGATGCTGGTGCACTCGTGCCGCTTGTGCGCCTCTTGCGCGAGTTTACGGACGACCACGAGACCCAGCGGTGCGCGGCCATGGCGATGTGTAACCTCTCGAGCAACCCTGCGAACGAACAAAAGCTCATGAAAGCCCATGCCATGGTGCCGCTCATTGTGTTGCTGCGATCGACGAACGTCGAGTGTCAGAAGTTCTCATGCATGGCGCTGTGTAACCTCACGGCGAATCCCGCCAACCAACTGCATCTCGCGCACAAAGAAACCGATGGCGTGGAAGCGCTCGTGGATCTCGCTGCGTCCCCTGACCCAGAATGCAGTCGGTACGCGGGCATGACGCTTGCCAACGTTGCAGCGCACCGCCAGAACCGCGTCCTCGTTGTCGACAAGAACGTGCTTCGGCCGCTCCGCACGCTCAGTTTTTCGCCGAATCTCGAGTGCCAACGGAGCGCTGCGCTTGCGGTCTACAACTTTTCGTGTGCTCAAGTGAACCAAGTCAAGATTGTCGACGCCGGTCTTGAAGCTGCGCTCATTAAACTCGCAGGTGCAAGTGATGGCGACTGCAAGCTCTACGCGACCATGACGCTGTGTAATCTCGCTGCAAACGTCGAGACACGAGCAAATGCAGCGCGCGGCGGCGGGCTCCAGGCGCTCATTCTCGGAAGCAAGGATGTCGACGCGGCCGTGCGGCGGTATGCGACCATTGCGCTCTGCAACTTGGCGTGTGACCCGCTCCTCCAAGTCCAAGTGCTCGTGCACGGTGGCTTGGCATCGATCATTGCGATGACGGAGCATGACGACGACCTCGAAAGCCAGCGGTTTGGGATCATGGCGCTCTCAAACCTCGCGGTAAACGAAGCGAATCACGAAACCATGATCTCGCGTGGCGTGCTCGAGGTCGCGCTCCGGCTCGCAGAATCCAAGGATGACGACATTCGGCAGTACGCGGCCTTTGCGCTCGCCAATTTTGCCGGAAACCCAGACCATTGCGCCGTCATTGGCGATCGCGGCGGCGTGCTTGCGCTCATTACGCTCGCGCACTCGGAAGACGCCAACGCCCACACACTCGCGATTTCGGCGCTTCGACGACTGTGCCAGTTTTCAGCTGCAAATCGCGGCCGCATTGTTCGCGGCGGCGGCCTCGTTCCGCTCATTATCGCTGGCCACTCGGAAGAGCTCGAGACGCAGCGCGAAGTTGCGGCAACGTTTTGTAATCTGTCGCTGAGCGACGAATACAAAGTTGAGATCGTGAAGCAAGGCGCGTTGGTCCCGCTCGTGCAGCTCGCACAGTCGCCCGACCTCGAAGTCGCGCGTCAATCGTGTGGTGCGCTCGCTAACCTCGCCGAGCACCTCGAGACCCACGATGCATTTGCGGAAGCGCGCAGTGGTGCATTTTTGATTGCGCTCATGAAACACCGGAGCCTTGAGATCCACCGCGAAGCGTCGCGCACAATCGCCAACCTCCTCTCAAGCTTTCAGCACCACACGACGATCATTGCCGATGGTCTCCCAGGGCTCGTGCACCTCGGACTCTCGCTCGACCCCGAATGCCAGTACAACGCGGCGCTCGCGTTCCGGAAACTCGCACCAAACTTCGCGAGCCATCGCGGCATTGTGACCGAAGGCGGGCTCAAGACGCTCTTCTTTTTGCTCCAAGCGCGCGAGACCAACACCAAGCGCCAGACGATACTCGCTCTCCGCGACGTGGCGGCCAACCGCGAGCACCAGCGCACGTTCTTGGACCAAGGCGGCGTCACCGCGCTCATTACGTTTGTGCGCGAGAGTGAACCTGCGCTCCAGGCCGTGGCCGTCGCGGCGTTGCGACATGTCTCGAACCATCGTGACCTCCAAGAGCCACTCGTGGCGAGCGGCGTGCTCCGTCCGCTGCTTAAGTGCCTCTCGAACGCCCCAAAGAACTTGGTTGATCTGCCGTGTCAATGCGCTGGTTTGATTGCGAACCTCTCGGAACACATTGCCAATCAGACAACGATCGTCGAAGAAGGTCTCACAGCGGCGATCGTGACGCTCGCGACGAACGTTGAGCACGCTGAGATCCATCAAGACGTGGCGCGAACGCTCGCCAACTTGAGTTCGAATGAAGAGAACCACGTCGCCGTCTACAAACAAGGCGGCTTGGCATGCCTCCTCAAGCTCACATCCTCGGCCGACGACGTGACGCAGCGGTACGCGGCCATGGGCCTCCGCTTCATCTCCAGCAACCCCCAAGTTCGCGTCTTTATTGTCCAAGCAAACCTTCTTGCACCGTTCTTGGCTCTCGCGCAGAGCCCCATCCTCGACTACCAGCGCACAGCCGCGGCCGCCCTCGCGAGTTTTTCTCTCAATGAAGAGAACAAACTGAAGCTCGTGCGCGACGGCGGGCTCGCGACGCTGCTTCAGTGCTGCGTGGTCAACGACGACCTCGAAGTCACGCGCGACTGCGTCTTTGCGCTCGCAAACCTCGCCGAGTCGATCGAGTTTCAAGTTGATGTCGTGCGTGCCGGCGCCGTCGCGACCATGGTCACGGTGCTCCAACGAGCCGACGACGCCCGCGTCCAGCGCGACGGCGCGCGTGTGCTCGCGTCGCTCGCGGCGGCGAACGCGACCAAGCGATCGCTCCTCGAGCAGCATGCGCTCCCGACGCTCTTGCAGCTCTCGCGGTCGCTCGACAGTGCAACGCAGCGCTTCGCCACCCTGGCGATCTGCAATCTCTCGGCCGGCACGGGCGACGGCGCCGACAAAGTCACGATGCTCGAGCTTGGTGTCGTGCGACCGCTCACGCACCTCGCGCGCTTTCCTGATGCCGAAATCCAACGGTACGCGGCGCTCGCGTTGGCTGGGTTGGCGTTGGGCGATCACAATGGCGCGAAACTCCGGCTCGTCGAGCACGGCGCTGTGCCGCCGCTCGTGGATTTGCTGCGGTACCCTAGCACCGACGTCCAGCTCTGCGGCTGCCTCGCGCTCAATGCGCTTGCTCTCGGGCGCCAGAGCGTCCCGAAGATCGCGGCGCTCCAAGCCGGCGCGCTCCTCCCACTGCTCGCGTTGCTCACGAGCACCGACCGCGAGTGCGTTCGGTGTGCGCTCTTTTGCATTGGGTCGCTCGCCGAGAGCCCCGACGTGTTGCTGCAGCTCGTGACGCTCGGCGCCGTGCCCCAAGTCATTGCCCAGTGCAGTGTCCCCGACACGGAGATCCAGCGGCACTGCGGCTACGTGTTGGCGCTCCTCGTCGAGCAGCAGACCGACTACCACGATGCCGTCGCGGCCGACGGCGGGTTAGAAGCGATCGTAGCGCTCGCGAGCGTCGAAGACGCCGAATGCCAAGAGTACGCGACGTTTGCGCTCGCGCACGTCGCTAGCAACCGCGCGTACCAAGTACCACTAGTCGCGCGTGGCGCACTACGTCCGCTCGTTGCGCTCTTGGCGGTCCATGCCGAGCCGCGCCATTATGCCGGCCTGGCGCTCCTCAAACTTGCGGATAATTACGAAAACCACTTGCGCATTGCGGAAGCCGGCGGGATCCAAGCGCTCTTGCGCATTGCACGTGCACGCTCGACAGACGAAGAGCTCCAGTACAAGGCGTCGCTCAGTCTTGGGCAGTTGGCGAGCAACGCGACGAAAGCGCTTCCGAATCAAGGGAAAATGGCGGTGAGCGGATCGACAGCGAGCGAAGCGATTGGCGCAGGCGTCGCCAAGATGGCCGCGATTACGGAGAGCGTCGCCGTGCGCCGTGCGCAGACCGAGACGACGCAGTATCTCGACAATAAGCTCGCGCAGGCGCGGCTCCAGAAATGAGTTTTGAGCAATTGATAATGGATCAGTTTAGAGAGAATATGTAGATTTGATGAATTGATAAGGAATCAGTTATTGATAGTATGGATTTCAAGAACACGCAATCAAAGCTTCCTCTTAAAACCGCACCTTTCCCAGTCTTCCTCCTAGAGCCGCTCGTTTCCCACAATCTTGTTCCACCACGCAGACTGGAATCTGTCTCTCTTGCAGCGCTTATCGTTGCCGCGCGTCACTTGGCAATCTTCCGCTTCTCCAACTGAACTCACTGTCATGACGCGCACCGGTCTTCACTCGAGCCTCCACCACCCTGCGCAGCGTGCGTGGAGCGAGCCGCACTTTCACCCGTCGCAGCTCGTCTACCCGCTCTTTGTTACGGCGCGCGACGACGACCGCGTGATTCGTGGCCTCGAGCCTGAGAAGCAATGGGGCCAGCAAGCCGACGGCAGCTTCTCGACGCTCATTGCTCACTTGCGCGCGCTCCAGGCCAAGGGCTTGCGCTCCGTGATGCTCTTTGGCGTCGTCGAGGACAAGGACGCGCATGGCTCGCTCGCCGACGCTGACCACACGCCTGTGATCAAGTGCACCAAGGTCATTCGCGAGCAGCTCCCCGAGCTCCTCGTGTCGTGCGACGTGTGCATGTGTGAGTACACGGACCACGGTCACTGCGGCATCTTGCGCTCGGTCGACGGTGAAGAGATTATCGACAACGCCGGGACGCTCGAGCGCCTCACGACCATTGCGCTCTCGTACGCACGCGCCGGTGCGCACATGGTCTGCCCGTCCGACATGATGGACAACCGCATTGGCCAGATCCGCAAGGCGTTTGACGATAATGGCTTCCAGCACGTGTCGATCATGGCGTACACGTCCAAGAAAGCGTCGTGCATGTACGCGCCGTTCCGCGACGCTGTCGAGTCGACGTTCCAAGGCGACCGCAAGCGCTACCAGCACCCGGTCGGCTCGACGAGCCACGCCGAGATTGCGTTCACGCGCGACTTGCAAGAAGGCGCCGACATTGTCATTGTCAAGCCGTCGCTGTTTTACGGCGACATTGTCGCGCGCTTTGCGAGCCGCCAGTCGGTCCCTGTCGCGTGCTACATTGTCTCGGGCGAGTACAAGATGCTCTCGGACTATGGCAACTCGACGGGTTCGATGGACGAAGTCGTGCGCGAGGCGCACTTGAGCCTCTTGCGCGCGGGCGCGAGCGTGCTCATTACGTACTTTACGCCGTTTATCCTCGAGCGCTGGACCCCATGGAGCTCTTCGCTTGTTGGTCTCTCTTACCACTAGGAACAAGATCATCCATAAGTAGTGAGAGTGCTCCGTAAATAACAACACGTGCTGTCCTGTTCACAAGAATTTGTTCTGTTGATGGAAATCAATTCTACCAATGGGATGACGTTTCGTGTTTTTTTCGACCAATCAGTGACAGGTATCCCTCGCCAAAGGAGACCAACCCATCGAGGAGGTCCTCCATTACGTCAAGTGAGCCCAAAGAGCGAGCATCATGGAGGCCGCGATTGTCGCCAAGGGCGACGAGATCCGCGTGCTCAAGGAAGCCAAGGACCCGCAGAACGCGCCCAAGATCAAGGCGCTCGTTGACGAGCTCCTCGCTCTCAAGGCCCAGTACAAGACCGAGACCGGAAAGGACTACGCGCCCAAGGCGCCAAGCAAGCCAAAGGAGGCCGCCAAGGCCGAGGCTGCTCCGGCGGACGGCGAAGGCAAGTCCAAGAGCCAACTCAAGAAGGAAAAGAAGCTCGCCGAGGCCGCGGCCAAGAAGGAGGGCAAGAAGACGGACGCTGGCAAGCAGAAGCAGCAGGCCAAGGCCAAGCCGGCCAAGCCATCAGAGAGCGCCAAGCCGGCTGAGAGCGCGCCGCTCCCGACCGACACGGAGCTCCTCGTGCGCCAGGCCGAGTTCCACCACAAGATTGCGAGCTCGGGCAACAGCGACGGCCAAGTCGTGACGCCGTGGGACGTCGAAGCCGAAAACGGCGTCGACTATGACAAGTTGATTGACACGTTTGGATGCTCGAAGATTGATCAGGGGTTGATTGACCGCATGGAAAAGCTCACGGGCCACCGCGCGCACCGATACTTGCGTCGCGGGTACTTTTTCTCGCACCGCGACCTCCACTTGCTCCTCGATGCGTACGAAAAGGGCGAGAAGTTTTACTTGTACACGGGCCGCGGGCCGTCGTCCGGCAGTCTCCACATGGGCCACTTGATTCCGTTTACGTTTACCGTGTGGCTCCAAAAGGTCTTTGACGTGCCGCTTGTGATTCAGCTCACGGACGATGAGAAGTTTCTGTTTAAGGACCAGACGCTCGAAGAGAGCCGCGTGATGATGATGGAGAATGCCAAGGACATTATCGCGTGTGGCTTTGACGTCAAGAAGACGTTTATCTTTGCCGATACCGAGTACATTGGGCACATGTACCCGCAGATCCTCAAGGTCCAAAAGTGCGTCACGTACAACCAAGTGCGCGGCATTTTCGGGTTTACGGGCTCGGACAACATTGGCAAGTCGGCGTTCCCGGCGGTCCAGGCCGTGCCGTCGTTCCCCCAGACGTTCCCGATCCCGCTCCGTGGCAAGACGGACTTGCGCTGCCTCATTCCCCAGGCCATTGACCAGGATCCGTACTTCCGCATGACGCGCGACGTGGCGCCGCGCATTGGCTATGTCAAGCCGGCGCTCATTCACTCGAAGTTTTTCCCGGCGCTGCAGGGCAGCTCGACCAAGATGAGTGCGAGCAAGGCCAGCACGACGATCTACATCTCGGACTCGCCCGAAGACATTGCCAACAAGATCAAGAAGTACGCGTTCAGGTACGATGGCGTGGGAACAGAGTCTTGTCGTAGTCCTAAGCTGACGTTTTCTCTTTTGTAGCGGCGGTGGTGAGACCAAGGCTGACCACGAAAAGTACGGCGCCAACCTCGAAGTGGATATTCCGTACCAGTACCTGTCGTTCATGCTCGAAGACGATGAGGAGCTCGCGCATATTGCGCGCGAGTACGGCAGCGGCCGCATGATGTCGGGCGAAGTCAAGCAGAAGCTCATTGATGTGATGACCGAGTTTGCACTCGACATGCAAGCGCGTCGCGCGGCGGTCACGGACGAGCAGATCGCCGAGTTTATGCGTGTGCGTGAGCTCGAGTTCTAGACGTAGACGCGTAGGCGGGAGGAATCCCAGTCCGTCGTTGGACATTGCACAAGAGACCATCGTTGACAAACGTCTGCTTTTTTACGGTGTGATACTCATTCGGAATGTTGATGTCGCGTTGAGCAGTCACGCTGTCGAAGTTGACGCATTTGCAATGGGGGACCACTGCCTTATGCGACCACTACTTCACGCAAATTGACTGATGGTGTTCACGAAATCTTGGCTGGAGCGCTTGTCGGGTTGCTGGTGTGCTTGGACTTGCTTGCCCCCGCTCCACATCGACGGCGCCGTAGGTTAGTCTGCACTTGAAGTACTATCCGCCTTCTGGCGACGCGGGAGATCTTCGTTTTTTTTGTGTTCTTTCTGTAACATCGAGTGCATATTGACATGCCGCGGCACGCTTTGCTTAGGCTGAACTGCCGGCATTGCGTCTGCTGATTGCATTGCCACCGACACGGCCCTCGATTGCGTTGTCGAGAGTCACGCCATTCGTCAATTGGACGTAAAACTCGTACCAAGCTTGAATGATCTAAGATGACATGGGGAGTTAGTCGACACCAAGGCTTGAAGTGAGTGGTTCAGCAAAAGTACCCACGTCATGCATACGGAAGCAGTTACCGATACTCCGCGTCGGATTAATTGGATCGACAATGTACGGCGATACCACTGTCGCTGGCTCGAGCGAGATCTTGTCCGATGGGAGTGGGAAGTATTGTCTACAATACGGGTAAACATGTTGGTCGAAGCCCATAATGCACAATATTGCCGTCAAGAGAACCTTACCCATTGCCTTCAACGGTGATACCAAATCGACGGTAATCAAATGTGACGTATGTCTCAAGGAATAAGAGCAAGAGGCTGCCGAGTCTCGTTCTCCAGCTCAACTTGCCGTCTCGCGAAAATTCATACACCGAGGGAGCATTCGAAAAATCATCTGAGCGAAGGTGGGCGTAGTTCGTTGATAGCCCGCTGCCTTCGACAATATCTTCTCCTTGCATGCCGTCTCGCGCTTCACCTAAATGGTGTTCGTCGCCACACGCCTGTTGGCACTGATTAGCGATTCTGCTGTTGATGTTGACCGAGTTGAACTTACCTGGAGGAAGCGAATGACAAGAAGGACAAGTCCATAGGATGAGAGACCTCCAGTGTACGCGCTATTCAGACCTGCTCAAATCAGATTCCACAAGTGAGGCCCAGACAACAAAAGTAGCACCATCCTCTCAGCTCGTACCGCGACGTTGAATGTGACTCTTCAAAATCAACACGAGAGGGCGAAGGGCAGGCATCTTGGCTTGATGTGAATAAATAAGCTCTCTCGCGCGCAATCCGCTATGACCTGGCGAGTGAGCGCACGTCAAGTCCAGCATGACTTCACTCGCAAACTTCGCCGACTGACAAAACACGATCTTCAGAACGGGAATCTTGGCATTGCCCAGCAACTCGACGCGTCGCGCCCATGGTTGGCCTTGCACTTCGGCTGCAAGCTTCGTCAAGAGTTCGGTGGGCTGCTCGGAGATCACAGACGGGGATGAGAGTACGCAGTCGATATCACTGTGCGGTAGAGCCAGTCGTGTGAAACTTGATCCGTAGATGCTGATTTTCGCATCACACCAGAGATTCGTTGCCACTTCCTGCAGTTTTGAGATCGCTCGCTGTTGGAGATGAACACCAGCTTGAAGGCTTGAGTTGACGCGCCCTACAAACTCACTCGCCTCTTGGCTCAATGCATGACTACGTAGACAAAGTCAGTGCAATAGTTTCGTCGAAGAAGTCAAATCGCGGCCAACCTGGATGCTGCATAGTCATCGGTTGGAGGATCTGGTTTGGTCTGATACACAGGTTGAACAGTATATCCTGGTTGACCCGATTGTGGAAGAACGGGCTGAATCGGGTGGTGCTCGACAGGCGTTCCTCGAAGACGAGCTGTGCGCGTATAGTTGTCTGTGCGACCTGGTTTGCTGTCTACATATCGACCCCCATCTCGATGGGGCAGCAATGACACATTGGTTTGCTGTCCCTGAAGACTTCCTAGCAAGCGTCGGTCTCCAGCACTGCCAACGCCAGACTGGTTGCCAGATTCGGCATCCTCCTCATCGGGTTTCTTGAGTGGTTCTTCACCACAAGTACGTGAGGTCTTAACAGGCGAGGGCCACTCAACAGGCTTCACTTCGGCTCTCTTGTGTTGCTGTAAGACTGCATCTCGAAACACAAGCGTCGTCGAAGGTGACAAGTTGAGTTGGTTATCAGTAATCGGGGCACCGTTTTGGCTCTTGAATTT
>JAADWR010000119.1:0-17045 GCA_023336345.1 Pythium inflatum | reverse complement strand
TCGTGGGTCTCCGTTACTGATGGCTCTTCCTTCGAGTGCAGCCGCGTTGAGCAGTTCACGTCCATAGTAAGTACTGGTAGTGGTGTGCGTCGATCACGTCGAATAAGCTTATGATCGCTCGCGCTAGCTGTTCTCATGTGAGAAGGCAAATGCGTCAAGTGCTTTAACGCCAGTATGACTGACCCGTTGGTGGAGAAGAAAGAGTCCAGCAGTGCTGACGCTCGAACCCACCGAGCGGGAAATCGTGTCTGTACGACTCGCACAACGTTTCTGTAACTCTCCGTTACTGAACTCAAGACCAGAAGAGAGATACAGGTCGTATCAGAAGCCATGTTCACAAGGTTCTAACATAAATACGGTCATAGACATGGCTACACAAACGCAACATAGCTCTTCATCACGCGGTTCACGCGCTGGAAGAGCTCACGAGCCGCCGGGCGATCGCGCGGCCGCACCGCGAGACATTGCTTCCCCAGCGCGACCATATCGGGATCCGCGCGTTCGCTAAACGAGACGCGAAGCGTTCCTTGCAGCACTTGGTGGTGGATCATCGACGTGTCGAGCGCGCGTCCGTTCTGATCAAGCGCGTCAGTGTACGGGACGTTGTGTGTGTCAATCTCCGACAGCAGCACGCCAAACGAAAACACATCAGCTTTGTCGGTGTACCGCTCGCCCATGACGACTTCGGGGGCTGTCCACAGCGAGCCACTAAAGTAATCGGCCGACCGCGTCTCGCGGTCGCGGAGCACGCCAACGTCTGAGAGGAATGCGTTGAGCTGCGGCGTGACAAGTACGTTGCGTGACTTGAGATCACGGTGGAGGACGATCGGCGCTTGGGCGTGGAGAAAGTGGAGCGCCTCGGCGACGTGCAGCGCGATGCGGACTTTCTCAAGGCTAAAGCCGACGAGCTGGCGCTCGATCGCAAAACGATCGAGAACTGCGCGGAGGTCACCACCGGCAACAAACTCGGTGAGAAGATAAGGGTCTCGATCGCTTGGGTCCCACGCAACGCCCACGAGCTTTTCAATCCGCGGGTGACTCAGGCGCGCGAGCACTTTGGCTTCTTCGAGAAAGAGACCAACGTCTCTCACATCATGCGATCGTCCTGGTAACAGTTTCTTGATTGCGACGGGGAGCTGGTGGTCATACGTCCCAGCGTAGACTTGGCCAAATCCGCCTTGGCTCACGAGCGCGCCGACTTGGACCTTGGCAATGGGGATTCGAATCATCACGAGTGCAGGATCGTCAAGGATCATTTCTACGGTCTCAAATGAAGAGTCCACGAGATCGCCGTCCGTATATGAGTCGGGGCTGTGGGTTGTAGATGCGCGAGACGGATTCGAACTGATGTTGGACGATTCTGCTGCGTTCTTGAACGCGGCGAAATTGCGCTGCGACGAGAACGCGTCCGTGTCTTCAAGCGGCGCAATTGAGTCTTGGCCATGCGAGGGTTCGCTCCGTAAGACCTCCTCAAGTCTCTTGCGCTTGAGTCGACTGGTAATAAAAGCTGCAAGGAGACCACACACGATCGCTCCCACAACCATTGCGATCATGGCACCGACGCGAATGCCCCCAGGTGAAGATGATTCGGTTGAAGACTGAACAGGAGGCTCGACGTTCCCATCACCGCGGCCGCTCGAGGACGACGACGTGAGATGCCCTGACGCGCACGCTTGGGCGACGGGTTCGAGGATATCGCGGTAGAGAAACATCGCAGCGCCGCCGTTCGGAAGCTGGCAGTCGCTCGGGACCGCGTGGCGAATCGCGTCCATCGTCGTTCGGCACGCATCCGTGCGGCAGATGCGCGCGATCTGGTTGTTACTAGGCCGCATCGTTAAGAGGAAGAACGAGTAGCTCGAAGCATCGGCACACGCGCGTTGGGGAGGGGAATTGAACGTCGCATTTCCGAGCGCTTCGGACGAGCACCGCGTAATCGTCACGTTGGAAGGAGCCGCTGCGCTATCGGACCCGGCGCTTTGCAACACGCGCCGACGCCGTGGGTTCATGTGCTATCGGATTCTTGTTTGCACGAAACGCACAGTGACGACGACAGAGAGAAGCGGGTGCGTGTAATCGGCGGATCGGTCCACTCGAGTGGCTCTTCGCGTTGCCGGAGATGGGTCGAAACGCGAGAGTTTTTCAGCAGCCGCACGTCGCACGTGAGCCGGTCGTTAACGTTGAGGGTTCTGGGCACGTTGCACAATCGTCATCTGACTAGTTTCGTTGGAACCAATCAAAGGTGAGATACTGAGCTATGTTGCAAAACAAGGTGTGTCGAGAAATCCTCCTTAGCATTTACCAGCATCGTATACCTTATTTTGCAACTCATGACCATCACTCTTGGACCGAATAGCTACAAATCTTATTGGCACAGCCCCAACACGATGACACGATGTTGCAAATGGTCTTGTCTTAGTACATGGTCTCCAATGCGCGCTTCAAGTCGTCGCGCTTTTGGAACTCGTGGAGGATCTCTTGGAGCCGTCGGAAGAGCTCCGAGGCGCTCGGGCGGTCGCGCGGGTAGACGCGCACGCACTCGCGGCCGAGCTGCGCGACGGGATCCGTCTCATCACCAGAAAACGTCACGGCCAAGCGCCCGTTCCGGACGTTCTCAAAGAACACGGCATCGGTCATCGAGCGCCCATCGAGCGATTGCGCGTACGGCGCTTCGTACGTGTCGAGTTCCGACAGCAGCACGCCGAACGCAAAGATATCGACCTTTTCGTCGTACTTTTTGCTCAGCGCTTGCTCTGGCGCCATCCAAAACTTGGTGCCGACCTGCGTCGTCTTGACGGTCGCGTCGTTCTCGCGCGCAATGCCAAAGTCGGCGAGTTTCGCTTGGTTGTCGCCCGTCACGAGAATGTTCCCAGGCTTCAAGTCGCGATGGAGCACGGGCGGGTTTTGGCGGTGGAGATAGTCGAGGGCGTCGGCGATCTGGAGCGCCATGAGCACTTTCTCGGTCGTAAACCCTTGCGCCGCGTGATTGGCTTTGGCGTGGGCAATGTACTTGCCCATGTCCGTGCCGCGTACAAGCTCCGTGACGATGCAGAGGTCGCGCGGTTCGTTCCACGCAATGCCGTAGAGCTTGACAATGTGTCGGTGGTTCAGCGACGTCATGGTCTTGGCTTCGGCGAGGAGCATGTTCTGCATCTCGTCGTCATCGCGGAGCCCTGGGAGCAAGCGCTTGACCGCGACTTCCTGACCTTCGTAGCGACCGACCAGGACTTCGCAAAAGCCACCGCGACCGAGCGGCGCTGCGGCTTCGTTAATGCGAACATCGTCGAGCTCGATGCGCGCGCGATCAATGTCGAGATCGTTCCACAAGTTGTTGCCCGACGGATTCACGCTCCGCGTGCTTTGGCCTTGGGAAGACGGCGCACGAGACGACGACAGCGTGTTGGAGCTCGTCTTTTGGTACTGAGAGATGCTACCGCCAGTGCCTTGAGTCGAGGGGTTGTATCGGCTTGGAGTCTCCATGTCGTTGTACGCAGGCGCTGGCGGCGCGCGCTCGATCTGCTGATGCGTTGGGTAGTTGTAGTTACCGTTGTCGTACGAAGTTCGACTGCGCCGCGAGCGAAAGACAAAGAACACAATGAGCGCAATCACAACGAAACCTCCAGCGATGCCGCCGATCGCCGTTGCGTTGCTGCTGCCGGACGCGGCATTTGTTGTGGTCGACTTTTGGGATGTCGGCGGCGCTGTTGTGACCGTTGCAACGACGGGCGGGAAGGTCGTTGGCGTTGGCCTCGGCGTGACCGTTATTGGGGCCGTCGTGGGGCTCAATGGCGCTGCTGTCACAGGCGTCGAGCTGTCATTCGACGGTTTGGGTGTCGTTGCTCCTGGCGCTGGTGTCGCTGCTTTTCCCGTACACGCCTTGTCGAGGGGGTTGAGAATGTCTGCGTAGAGCATAAAGTCTCGCCAGATATTGCAGTCGGTCGGCTGGACGCTTTTCATGAGCGCTATGGTCTTTTGGCACGCGGTACTCGCACAGATCTTGGTCGTTTGGGCCGCGGTCGCCGGGGCGGAGATCACGAAGAACGAATAGCCCGAGTCGGTGTCGCACACACTCTCGTCGTCACTCGATTGGGTGGCTTTCGTGAGCTTGTCGTCGCATTTCGCCGCCATGGTGACTCTTTCGACGGAGAGTAAATGCGCTCGTTCGCGGGTGCAAAACGCAAGTGACAGGTTGGTTCACAGACGAGATCAGTCATTGGTTTCCACACAGCAATTGAAAAGAGGATGGGTACACATTCCATTTGTTGATGAGCTCCTATCCTCATCCGTCTCTGCCCGTGAGTGCACACTGGCTCCCCAGCAGCGAAATTCTCAAAACGCGAGAATATGACTGTCTGTTGTCACCTTTCAGGTAATCGACAGACCATGTTTTGACGAATCACGACCACAAGTGGACCCACGAACGCACGCGTCACTTCCTTCTGGCTCGGCTCAGCCACAAGAAATGGGTGACGGTGGACAAGCCAGTCATGCGCTGTATAAATTGCTTGTCGAATTCATTATCCAAGGGTATTGCTTTCAAATGATATTATATTATATTTTGTAGAGACTAATAGGATAATTTGGAAGAGGTTATCAGATCACAGAAGTGGCTGAATAGAGGGTCAAATGTCCGCGCGTCCCCCTCTTCGGTTGCGTGAGCGGTTTGTGGCAGGCACCTGCAGCGAGACCCACAGAAACTGGGTGCGCACGATCGTTTCCTTTGCCAATGAACGTACGCGCCTGGGCTCAGTCGTCCACACGGGTCGCGCAACCAGAGCACTGAAATTCGAGAATGCATTGACCTGAACGGTCTCCTCTGTCTCTCCATTCCGCCACTCGCCATGGCGGCCGTCGGGTTCACGAATCCGCGCGATGGCGTCAAGTGCGTCCCCGCGCTCCAAACCGTGATGCAAGCGCCATCGCTCGCGTGCGGCAGGGAGTCTGGGTATTCGTTCTGGGTCATCCGAGCAGCGCCCACGGGTACGCAGATCCCAAGCATTTGCGCGAGTGCAGCATGCAAGAACATGATCGCCAATATGCAGCGCATTGCGCCGACCGAGTGCGTCATGTACGACGGCTTCTTCCTCTATGGAGATATTCTCAATCCCATCTTGGCGCAGTGCTCGACGGCTATTAGCGCCTCCGGCGACAGCGCCAAGAAAGATGGAGAGAAAGGCGGGATTGGGATCGGCCCAATCATTGGCATTGTCGTCGCGGTCGTTGTGATTCTTGGTGGTGCGATCTTCTACTTTCGACGCAAGCGGCAGCGAAAACAGAACCATCAGCAGTACGCAACACAGGCGCAGTACTATGATGTCGAAGCTCCGGTCCGCGATACAACGCCGACGGGATTCACGACTGCGTACAAGAGCGCGGAGAAGACGCCGCAGACCAACTGGACGAGCGACACGACCGGATCCTCTGCGATGACAGCAACGTCAACGTACACAGGCCCACGACCAGTGGACATTGCCGCGATCCCGTTGTTTCAAGACGAGCTCGTCGTGCACGCGCGGCTGCCGTATGACCAAGTGGAGATCAAAGCGTTCCTTGACAATGGTGCGTATGGCGCCGTGTACAAAGGCCAGTACCAGAACCAAGCGGTGGCGATCAAGAAACTCCGCGCGAGCCACGCAAGCGACAAGACGGCTATTACCAAATTTATGGAAGAAGTCAGACTCCTGGCGTCGCTGTCGCATCCGCGGATCGTGACATTTGTCGGCGTCGCGTGGACGAAACCGGAAGATGTCTGTGCGGTCATTGAGTTTATGGAAGGCGGAGATTTGCTCTCGCTGCTCCAGCGGTTTGATCAAGACCCAACGAAACCCATGGGGTTTGATCCGCTCAAGCTCAAGATTGCGCTTCACGTTGCTGAAGCTCTGACGTATATGCATACGCGATGGCCCGTCGTGATCCATCGCGACTTGAAATCCAACAACATCCTCCTCAACAAAGAGTACGACGCCAAAGTGACCGACTTTGGCGTCTCGCGCGAGCACGCCGACGAAAACATGACGATGAAAGTCGGGACGCAGCGGTGGATGGCGCCCGAGGTCATCAACGGTGAAGACTATGACGAGAAGGCCGACGTGTTTTCGTTTGGCGTCGTGCTCTCGGAACTCGACACCAACAAGATCCCGTACGCAACCCACGAGATCAGCGGCATGACGCCGCTCGCGATGATGCAGTCGGTCGCCCGTGGGCAGCTCACCGTCGAGTTTTCGTACTCGTCGGATCCGCGGATCGTGGCGCTCGGGCGCGAGTGCGTGTCGATCAACCCACGCGACCGACCGACGATGGACGAAGCAAGACGCCGCATTGAAGCGATCATGCAGTGAGGGCGTTGCTAGACGAAAGAACGAGTGAATGTATCCACAAGTGATCTCTTGGTCTTGCTTCTTGCTTTGTGTCTCTTGCCTTCAAGCTACGGAATGCAGAGTGGCCGTGGAACCTCATGGACCAACGAGATGGTTCGTGAGTGAAGCCACCACGGTGATGGCTTCAATAACCGCCTGGTTGAGGCTCATCTGCAAGTTCCGTACCCACGCGATCGCTCCATACCACTGCAATTTCTGCACCCAGAATGGCCCAAACAGCGTGTTCGATATTGCGTCAGTTCCCAACATTCTCGAATCACTACTCACACCATGACGACCAGCATCACGTTTCCGCTGTCTGTCAAGTACCTCCCACAGGTCGAGCTCACGAGCCAAGAGATTGAGGCGTACCGCACGTCTGCAAATGAGATCGTCGCCAAGACACTGGAACAAGAGCTCGAGTTTCGGTACGAACGCAAGTGCACGTTCGATGTGACCCAGTGGAAGTTTGTCAAGGCGAAAGACCGACTCAAAGTGTACAAGCGAGCAGCAGCGACGAATGCCGAGCGGTCGGCCGCGCCCATGGCCGTTGCGGTCGGCACAATCGAAGGGCGCATGGAAGACGCGCTGTACGGCGTGCACCACAAGACGACTGACGAAATGCGCATTGCGACGTCGTTCTTGAACAAGAACCACCTCGATGCGGCCGTGCTGCATACGATCGAGTCGGACACGGACAAGGATCCATTCCGGTACTTGGGGATCAAGTGGCGTATTGCCGAGACCCCGGGCGGGAACCTCATTCGAAACCGCGACGTCTGTGTGCTCGAGTTTGTCGGCACGAGTGTCGACGCCATGGGCCAGAAGTTCGGTTTTCACGTGATCAAGTCGATCGACGCGCCGTGGCTCCCCGAGCTCCCGGATCCGCGCATTGTCCACGCGCGCATGATGCTCTGCTGTATCTACCGGCAGCTCGAGCCGACGGTCGTCGACTCGTACATGAAGGGCGTCTTTGACCTCGGCTGTGAGCTCATAGATATGATTGCGTACAACACGGCGGCCGACAAGCTTCTCGGCATTGCCAAGACGGTGGACTGTGCGGAAGCCAAGAAACTCACGCTGTATCTCATCCTCCAGCAAAAGCAGCGTCTCGAGAAGTTTACGACTCGGTCTTCGAGCGCGCAGTCCATCGCAAGCGATACGCTTTCGAATCGGTCCTCGAGCGCGCGGTCGTCGCGAGCGATGTGTTTTCGGCCCGCTCGACATCAACGGACGATGATGACAGTGTCATCGGCGACTACTACAACGTTGGGAAGGAGAATATCTACTCTGTGTGCCACAAGAAGCGGTCGGCGCTGCCTCTGAAATGGGTCCGTTGCCGCATCTGCTGCGGCTTAGCGTGCTCCAAGTGCCACGAGCGCAAGACGATTTTTGCGCGACCCAAGCACATGAAAGTGTCGTGCTGCACGCCATGCATCGCGGCCGCGAAGGACCTCCCAGTCGATCCACGGGATCCGTACCCTATCATTGATACCATGAGTAGTTCGTAGGTGCTATTTCCTGCAATCGCGAATGTACATCCGGATACAACTACATTAGCAGGGAAGAGGTTTGCTTTATTACCTGAAGATGGCCTTGTAGCTTGTCTATCGGTACTCGGAGATGCTACCGGCAGTGCGCTGACCAGGGTTGCTTTAGGTCTTCATGTCGGTGTATGCTGGAGCGTTGCTGGCGCCGTTGGTCGACGATTTTCGTCGCCGCGAGCGAATAACGCAGAACGCAATGAGCGCAATCACGACGACGCCGCCGGCGACTCCACATGACAGCCGGAGTGTTGTTTCCCGAAGACGCGGTTGCCTTGATCGACGTCTGCGACGACGGCGGCGCCGTGGCCACAGGCGTCGAGCTGTCGTTTGTTGGTTTGGATCCACCAGGCGCTGGCGCCACGGCTGTACCGGAACACGCACCATCGATGGTATTGAGAATGTCCTTGTAGAGCAATGTCTCTCCCCAGATCTTGCACTCGGTCGGCTCGGCTGCTTTCACGGCTTCAATAGTCTTTTTGCACGCGGCACTTGAACAGATTCGAGTCAATTGGTCCGCGGTCAGTGTGACCATCGGCTGGAAGAACGCAAAGCCGGTCTCCTGCACGCACTGCGTCTCGTATTCATTCTTGAACGCGGCGTCTTCGGCCTTGCCGCATTTCGTCGCCATGGTCAATGAAGAAATACGCCGTTGCGTACGGGCGGGAACAAATGCCAAGTGACTGAACCGCTTGCGGGGTACCGGCCAAAGGCCGGCGATCAGGCAACAATGGCACCGAGGATGGACGAGTTGTTCTATTGCTAGTGGTTCCCCACCCACGAAATTGTCAAAAGAGGGCACAATGACTAGCTGTAGTCGAAAGGAGTGTACGTTTCTGCACCTTGTTTTGAAGAACCACGACTAAAGTGGAACGAACGCATTGATTTGCCTGGCTCACCCACAAGAAATGGGTGACGGTCGACAACCCTGCTCTTGAAGAGACTCTTCGTTTGCGGCAGGAGGTGCAGAGAAACCACGGAAACTGGGTGGGTTCACCCGCCAATGGCGCTCGTGATTTGAGGGCAGAGTTTTGCACTGGCCGGATACCGTGGATCTTGGCGCTCAGCCCATGCGACCCACTGGCGACGGACGAAGCACGTTGCCGCATTGAGTCCATCATGCAGTGATGGTGTCGGCAAATAAACGAACCGTGAGTATACTGCATGTGGCTTGTGACGCGTGGGTCGATGCCACATGCGCAAATCACTCTCCTCTGCAATGGGTTATGTTCGAAAAAGAAGCTGCATCAGGTTACGAAGGGATTTCGCCCAGTCATTTTAGGTTCTGCAAATCGACAATCTGTGAATGTTCTCCGATGAGCAACACCCATCGGTAGTCGAAAAGCGCCGTGATTGCAGCTCCTCAGCTCTTCTTCTATTGGCAAGTAATCGTTGCGGCATCGGGGCAGTTTGGCGCGGGGCGAACGTGCTGTTGTAACCGATACGATTGGCTCGAAAGAAAGCTCCTTGGCTTCTCGTCTGAACCCTCGATCTTACTCCGAAAGGTCGTGAAACAAATTGTTCGAGTTGGAGAGGCCAGTGTCGATGCCGTGTCACTTGCGATGTATACGATTCAGCACGTCGATGCGACGCGTCGGCTGGACTCAAGTCCGTGTGCTTGTATCTATTGAGTCCAGCGCGCTGGGGTCGTACGCAGCGACAAGGACCAAGCACAACGCTGACTGTAGGACGAGGGCTCCCAGTAGGATTTCACACTCAGTACTGACCTAGTGTGTTGTCTTTTCTAGAGGTGCTTGCCACAGTGAACGCTTCAAAGCTTGTTCCTCGTCTTTCTCTGAGCAATGCCCTGGGACGGCGATCAAAAACTGCTCATTGCTCTAGTGTGATTACTGCTCTTGCTACCAACCGTTTTGAGTGAACCCTCCTCAAAGAGCGTAAGCTAGCTCATTGACGTAACCGTTAAACCAATGCCTGAGTGGTGTAGCTTTATGGGCGGCGACCATTCTCCTTTTGTCCCCAACCTACACACCACACGCTGCCTCAATTCTCCAACACCATGGTCTCTCCTCGCGAACCTCTCACTACCTCTGTGGTCCCAACGACCGAGACGCTCGCGACCTCGACACTCCTCCTCAATTCATTGGCAGCGAAGACGACTGGGACCATGGAGATGACGATACTGGGCATGGCCCTGGGCAGCGCGATCGTGTTTGCGTATATCTTGATGGTCACATGCGCGGCCCTCCGACGACTGCGAAAGCGGCGGCAACATGCTACGATTACGACTGGCAGTCGGGAGGAGTCAGTACGGATTCTACAGATACTGCTGAAGCGCAACTGCCGTACGGCTTATTATCGAGTAGAACCGTGCGAAGCAGCTCGGCTGTGCTTGCCCCAGAGTCACTGCGAGACAAAATGCTCGTCGAACTATAATATTGAATGCTTGAAAACGCAATAGACTCATTCCCCACAAAGGGATGCTATGGTTTCTAGTCGACACAGAAAAGTGTTGCGCTCCTGAGGCAATGGTGAACGCGAGCAATGGCTATTCAAAGTCGTACACACCAAGTATCGTTCAACGAGACCGCCCTGTGCAATAGAACATACATGTCGCTTCGAGCGCAGCGATGTAGAGTCTTGCCGTCGACTGTCGGCATCAACAGTTGCGGTTTCTGGGCACGATTCTCAGATCAATCGTGTTCAAGTTTCCGCGTTAAGTGCTCAGCAGCGGTGGGTTCATTCCTACCGGAAGCATGTTCAGTACAGGGAGTGAATGCATTCATGCGATCGACCAACTTCAACACTCCAACACCGTCCAATCGTTTCTACTGTCATAGGCACATAGTTGTGCTCGTCACCGGACGCAACCTCACTGAACAGTCATGAATGAGACAATGCATCACTATTGAACGATGGGCAGTGTAACGGTCTCAGCAAGCAGCCGAAATCGTTCGATAGAACACGCTGTCAAGTCGCTGCAAAGCATCCGATCGACCGGATTCGCAGTCCGTTTGACGGTTGGCAGGGCAGATACGTGCAGCTGAGTCCGTCAGTTCAGCGCCCGAAAGTCACACCGACACGAAAGTTGAAGTGTACTGTTCGTTCGAAAAAAGAAGTATAATACAATACAGGTATCAACTCTCCGTCCCGCTTCCACATCGTCCGTCAGTTGTCGGTTCTGCACTTGTGAGCAGCATCCCACGACACGCCCAGGGCACGCCGACTTGCATGCACACCTCGGCAACGATCTTGGTCCGTGGCTGGCGGACGCGCTCGCCAGCCCCGTTGACCTCTCTATGTGATCCAAAAGAAAGACCCGTTAGAAGCTACTAGAGTACATTTATTGCGCTCAATAGACTTCACTTGCATCATCATCAACTTGTGAGCAGCAATTGCTCGACAGCGTCAAGGCGCTTGAATTTCGTCGGATTGGTGTGTCTTTTACCGCGGTCGGATTTTGGATCGTGCTGCGTCTATGCAAGCGACGAAATTCGTTCGAAGGAATACTCCGTCCCATTGCTGAGAACCGTGCGATCTTGTTCCACAAGCATTCGCGTCACAGTGCACGAAACCCTCAAAACAATGGAAGACGCTGGTGCACACAGAACCTACACAAACCACTGGAGTGCGCTGCAAGCGCGCGGTGCGAATCGCTATGGTGTCGCGTCCAAAGACAGAGACTGAGTGATTTAACAGCACCTGGTATGGTGCACCTACTGCGCTCTCCAGTCGACTGTGGTCGTTTTTGGCTTCACACAAGTCCGTATTCTCGAGCTTTTCACAGCGTATCAGGCCCCTCAGCTTTCTATAGCTGTGGGGAACGAGGCGCTATGTGAAAAAGCTCTTGAAAGCTAACTTAATATCGACGTTTCGTCGAGCCACGCTTCCTCGCAGTGGCAAGAAGCAGTTCAGTATGTAACTGTTGAACCGACACTTGCATTAGCAGGTGCAGCTTTGGGCGGGCGGCAGTCATTCCTCTTCAGTACTCCTGAAGCCAAAGCCCACGCAGCCGCAGCCGCACTCGACACGATGGTCTCTCTCGCCGACCCGTTTTCCGTCATCTCGGCACCAACGACCACGACACTCGACACGCCGTCGCCCTCGACACTCCTCGATACATTGGCGGCAATAGCGCCGGGGACCATGGCGACTCTCTTACTGGGCATGGCGCTCGGGTGCGTCATGGTGTTTGCGTTATTCGCGATTCTCACGTGCGCAGTCCTACGTCGACAGCACCAAAGACGACGCCAGGCAACAGTCGCACAACCGGCAGCCGAACCAGTCATAGCGGAAGACACTCTAGAAGCGCAAGTCCCATACAGTGCATTATCTCCGCGGTGTGGCTCGGCTGTGCTGGTATCTGAGACTCTGCAGGATCGAATGCTCGCCGACCTCTAGTGTTTGAGAGATGCGTATTGGATTCAAAAGTGAAACACGAGCTCACTCCACCATTGTCTTTTCTCAGCATGCCCTGAAACTAGAGCCCTTTTGTGGTCTGTCTTCTTTTTCAAACTCCAACAGCAATGTCCCAAGCCAACGCGGTTTGTCGGCAAAGCAGTGCTGGTTGTTGTTGAAGCAGTACTGTGTTGGCAACGCTATCGTGTGCCTTGGCCGTGGCGGAGCAGCGTCGTCGCGTGCGTGTGGTTTCCCGGACTGACGTTGCGTCACGAGGTCAAGGCAGTGTCTGTGAGATGACTCATAATAACTTGTGCAGTCCCTTCGCTGGTTGCCATTTGCATTCTTTATTCTATGTCCCAGTCGGTTCGACTACAGTTCGGCGAGCATTTTGTCTCGTAGGGTCTCCGATACTAACACCGCTGAGCTACGCCGCGCGTGGTCGCTTGATAATGCGTTGTACGGGAGCTGCGCTTCTAGCGCGTCTTCTGTAGTCGCTGGCTCTGCCGTTGGTTGGGCGATTGTTGCTTGTCACTGTCTTCGCTGTCGCCGGAGAACCGCACACGTGAGAATCGCAACGAACGCAAAGACGATCGCGCCGCCGAGCGCCATCCCCAGTAGGAGCGTCGCCATGGTCCCAGGCGTGGCTGTCGCCGCCAATGCATTCGGGAAGTGCGTCGAGGGCGATGGCATCGAGATGAGCACGTTGGGATCGGCGAGATAGACCATCGTGTTGGGTGTAGTGTTGGGTGCTCTGTGTCGTCCGCGGTTAAAGGGAGAATGGCTGCCGACCAGCAAAAGTCGCGCTCCATGGGTGCGTTTAACGGTTTCAGCTCATACCATACTTGCCTCATTGAGGAAAAATGGCTCGAACGAAACGTGCACTTTCCTAGTCGGCAGCATCCCGTGTTGGCATTGTGTGGAACGCCAAGGTGGGGATATTGCCAAGGCCATCGAACAAACACTCGAAATGCACTACTAGTGGCCATCTTCAGATCCTACCAGGAGCACGCAGTGCTTTGTATTTGGCTTTCCGCTGATGAGCTATCGACGCTCGAGATGGCTGGATCCAGTCGACAAGCCCTCGGTCAATTGTTCAGCGATAGCGTTGGTTCTGTGTGCTTGAACTGCTCATGGAAGCCTCGACGCTCGCAGCTGCCGACGCGTGTCGCATCGATCGTCACGCTCCTCGCGCTTCCAATAAAGAATAAGATCGCATGTCAAGAGTGTTCGCAGCAATGCGATAGAGCGTTCTTTCGAACATCCATGCGGATTGAAACGGCCCACAGTGGCCCAAAAGGCGCGTGTTAAAAGTCTGGAAAGATTACTCACTCAAGATGACAGAGAAATGGAATCGTGGCACTGGCAGGCGACAACCGTTGATTGCTATGCGTTGGCGGAAATTCCTCGTGCGACGATGCAGCACCTCGATACTGACCACAGAAGCGTCATCAGGACGTCAAGACTTTCCACCTGTAATAAGTGATATCGATTCTTTTTCGAACCGAGCAACTTCAACTTTAGATGGATTATGGCAGGTCGCTTGATGGAGGGAGTGGCCTCCACCAACCACAAGTCTCGGTCAACTTCTCTGCGAGGAGACCTCCTTCCGAGTTCTTCAGTTGTACAACGACACCATGGTGGCCACGCACGATCAGCGCTGGGCCTTCTTGTCCGAGTATGTGTCGATCTTCAACGACGACCTCGTGAACAACGCTGCCACAAGATCAACGTCCGCGCACTCCGCGATACGTGGTTGTCGAAGTTCCGAGTTGGGATGCGCACCGTCGAGAGTTGCGAAACGCGATTGAACTCGTGTCGTACATGCTCGAGATTGGTCCTTGGACGAGGGATCAAGTGGGCCCGCAACAATCGCGCGGATACGAGCACTCACTGAACGTAACGTTTTGGTTCGCGAGCCAGTACATGCACACGGATGGAATCAATGGCCTCACGCATCTGCGAGACATGCTCGTCGACTTGGACGTTGATCGTCAAAGAAGACATACTCGCGGGTCTGACATTGCCGTCAATAGATGTCGGCTATCGACGCTCGTGCTTCACAGTTACGTGGTCGAAGCTTGAGCGGCTCACGCTTGCGCCCACAAAACTTGAGACGTAGTGCCACTTGGCCACCTCCAGCTCCAAAGAGCTCGAGCTTATTCGCGTCGATGCGTCCATGGCGACCGAGATCGAGTTGTTTTGTCTGTTGGGAGACACGACGGTGTCAATGCCCAAGACGCTGAATCGATTCGAATACGATTACTCCAAAAAGCCGCTTACGATGGATGGTGTGAACGCCATTGCGATCATACTCGAGTCCAATCGTCGACTACATTTCGTACTACTACTAGTAGCGCTGAGCGTGGCCGAGGGATTGAGGGGCGAAAGCAAAAGCGCCTGGATGCTGCCTGCAACGCGCAACGTGTGTGTGCGTACGCAGGGACTGGCGGTGGATGAAAAACTCGCGGTTTTGAACGTTGTGCACGGACTCGACAAGGACGCATTCGCCCCCTTCGATACCAATTGCGTCGCCAACGTGTTTGCTTGCCTTGGCCGTGGTGCGTGGCGCGATGTCAATGTCATTCTGTATTGAGACCATCGCGGAAGACCGTCGAGATTCGCCGTCGACTAATTGCGCTTGACGCCATCGAGATGTGGCGAGTTGCACAGAGCCAGCTCATTCGCAAAACACGCTGATTTATTGTCACCAGCAGGAGATTTGTTGCACCTTGCTGCACCTTGTTTTGTGTCTCTGAGGGAACATCTCACCTGGATTTTGCCCACTTAGTTGACCACCAAAGATTCATGGGGATGAGTCGTGGGACTGCGAATCTCTTGTCCACAAAATCTCCATCGCCAAGAGCCATTTCACAATCAGCCACGTCACGGATACATCCACTTACCAGTCGAATGTCATGCCCGTCGCCGCAGGTCGCACCGGCACGCCGTGCCTTCCTCAGGTTGAAGTGACGGCACGTCCACCGGTCTTCTGTGTTCTGGCCAAGCGGGTTTCAAGTTTTGGGAGGTCGCATCGCCGCTCACGACCGCGCAGGTCACGACCGTTTGCCTCACAGGCACGTGTCTCTTGCTCGCACAAGATCTCCAGAAGATTGCCGGGAAAGACGAGTGCGTGACGACCGACGGCTACTTTTTGTACCAAGACGTGTTGAACCCTGTGCTCAAGCAGTGCAGCGACGCAAAGGTCGAGACGCCGACGCTGCCGCCGAGCAGCTCTGGTGGAAAGAACACGGCGACGTCGGCGAGTCGTGGTCGCATGAACGTTGCGACTATGGTGGTGACTGCGTTTGGCCTCGCGCAGTTCGCGCTCGTGATGTAAATCTCTCTAATGGGGCTCATATGACAAACTTCGTCAGTGTAGATGCCTGAGGCATGCCGAGCGTTTGTCTTCTGGTAGCTTGCTGTCTGTGACACCAATTTCTCTGACCTGTCATAGTCTACGTGCTATTTTTGTGGCAGTTCCGAGAGACCTCGGTGCATGCTCACTGTCCGTGCGCAAGGCTACACTGTTCAGAAAGTTGCTGGAGCCTGAGAACCGAACGTGGGTGCAGTACTGGGTCAAGTGCGCTCTCACGCAAACCGCAGCGAGCGGTTGATAAAAGCACGCACACCACTCACGAAGCTGTTCTGCGCTGGTCATTCTCCCTACCATGAGCCTATACCGAACGCCACGCGGCTCATGGAATCATGCTCGCTTACGATCAAACTAGCGCGACCTCAACGCCTTCATCCTCGACGCCTTCGAAGATGCAGCCAAATGCGCTTGCCGCAGCCGATGTCGTCGCTTCTCCTAGGCATGCTCCTCGGCAGCGCGATCGTACTAGCGTTTATCGTTTTCATTGCGTGCGCAGCGCTCCGACACTTCCCAAGGTCAGCAGCGGAGCCGGTGGCAGAATCCAATCGTGCCGAAGACGCGAGAGAAGAAATCACTCCGTGCAGCACACTGTTAGGCGAACGCGACGAACACCGCGCTTCAGCCGGGAAGGTCCCTGTCGGGCTCTAGTCTCTCAAAGTCGAGAAGTGTTCGAACCCGAAATGATGTAGTTTAATTCTCGTCCGAAGAAACCTTTTGGATCCGTTGCACTGGACAGTAGGCTGTATTCAGAACACAGAACACCAGTAGTTGCCAGCTTTATACAAGGGTACGTTTGTGCTCAGTGTGCGTCAAGACAGAATCGGCCAGGTATGGTTTCAGAGTGCGAAAAGATTCTCCAGAAGATCACCGCCCAGTACATTGAATATGGATTGATGGAGGTAATAATATGTAGTCTCATCTATTGTGCAAGCGTACTGTTGCATCTCATACATTTGTTATAACAGGTAGTCGACAATTGGATACACGCTCCAATTCTGCAAGAGAAAGAAGAGGGGGATCCATGCTCACACCTCCAGTTTCCTGGTGTCGACGTCGCCGACCAGTTACCAGTGCTCTGGGCCGATACCTGATGCTGATGATGAAAGAGAAAAGGCATATTTGAAGCTGAGAATATCACCGCAACGTTGTCGTGTATTGCTGGTACTGCAGCAGGACATGATGGATCCGATGCAGCGCTTCCGCTGCCGTAGGTCGGTCTTGCGGGTCCAATGCAACGCAGTCGCGACCCAACGCCACGATATCGGGATCCGACTCGTACGAAAAGTCGACGGTCAATCGGCCCTGGGCCACGCGCTGCAAGAGGTCGCGGTAATTGGTCTTGGGGCCAAGTTGACTTGCGTACGGCAGCTTGTTGCTGTCGAGTTCAGAGAGCACAACGCCAAAGGTGAAGATATC